>QPEY01000316.1:64355-87825 GCA_014706445.1 Hydra viridissima
TTATGTGACAAAAACCCGTCAGCCTTTTCCTTCATTGATTCAGAAGCAATCTGAGTATTTACCTGATTGTAAAAATTGAAACAAATACGTAAAAGTCACAATAAAAAACTGAAAAAATAATGAAAACAAAATATTGGAAACAGAAAGAAATTTTTTGATTTTCATCGAGTTTTTTTTTTTTTACATATCAATTACGTCTTTTCTAATACTTCCAACCTAATGATTTCAGCAACAAACCATGTGATTTGCGTGAGGGGTGCGCCAAAGAGATCTTAATTACCCAGTTGTACAAGGTGCAAACTTTTTTAAATTTCAGAAATGAAATTCACGATTTCCTAATGAACTAATGTTTTAAAATTTATTTATTTAAAATTAATGTTTTAAAATTTCCTAATATTTGCTTTTGTTTTTATGCAAAAATAAATAAAACGTTTTTAACAAAAGTCAATAAGTAAATAATTCGCGAAAAGCTGATGCGCATATCGAAACCTGAAAGACAAAAGGCCCCAAGTAACATTTTTAGTGAAAATGATTTTTTTTTAAACTTGTTTGCTAGGCTATATTTTTTTCCAAAGTATGAACTTTCATATTTATGATTTAAGGTGTTTTAAAAGAAGAATTCAAAAAAGCGCTACGTGGCCTTTTTGAAAATGAATGCGCAGTTTTTTAGCTCTCCTGAAAAATTGTGAAAATGTCTCTCAAGTATTGATATGTAAACCATAATTAAAACTGAAATAATCTATTGTAAATATATATAATATAATAATATATAATAAGATATTGTATATGTTTACGGTGCATAGGCAAATTCTACAAAATTTTGTGACATATTTGCCGAAAGTTTTTTTTTGGGTTATCATTATCAAAAATGTAAAAAACAACTTTTTTCATCGGGAGTCTGGGGAAAAATCGCGTATTTTAGGAAAGTGTCAAGGATATTTGTTGTTTAAGATAGGTAGCTAAGAGGTGTACTCAAACTTTTAGTTGTTGATGATGGAGAGAGAGAGAGAGAGAGAGAGAGAGAGAGAGCAAGATAATAAATTATTTTTTGTATTTAATATGGGTTTTTTAAAGTGTTATTTAACAGGGCCATAAAAGCAAACTTGAAGAAATATTTTAGTTGTGTGTGAGAAAAAGGTTTATATATTTTGTTCTCCCCTTGACGCAACCATGTTTGCTTATGTAGCTTAAAACAATTTGCCTTACATATATGTATAAACAAACATTGGGTTGTTAAGATAAGGAAAGTTTTGTTAAATCCAGCCTTTAACAGCAACATTTGATGTGGCCAAACTGAAAACCGTAGTTGTTGCAGAAAAACATATCTAATAGAACTTCTTGGTATGACCCTGCAAAGTTTATGTCACCCTGTGACTATTGCACACGTACAGCACGGTGAATGGAAATGTTTTATAATGTAAAATGCAAAAAAACGAATATTGAAACTATCATCAATCATGTCAACTACTTAAGAAGCAATAAATGTATTTATTATTTCTTAATTCAGAAATTTGTATAGCCCTAATTAAAAATAAAAACTTTCACCAAAATCTAAAGCCAGCAAACAAAACAGTTGAGACTTTATTAAAATGGAAATGGCTGTCCAAAACCTGTTTTTATCAAAATTTTCCAAAAAACCACTTTCTAGCATGATTAAACAGAGATGAAAGCAGCTATTAACTAATAAAAGTGTAAAAAATTAAATCACAATTTAAAAAAAATATTTTTTAGTTTTGGGTTTTTTCTGAATGCACCGTTATTAGTGTTGTTGCAGTTGGAAAAACTATGCTTTGTTTTAATGATGTTTAACATTTAGAACCCATGTAGCTTCGAATAACAAATCTTGTTTTATGATCCTGCAAGCCACTTGTTTACATGAGTTGGATCAGCAATAAAGTCAACTATCTAGAGATTCCATGCAATAAATTTTGATGGCGAAGTTCGTAAAATATTGTGCTTTTTTACTTTAAAAATATTGATAATAATAGAATGAACAAGTTATCTTTTTTTTTTTAATACTTTTTTTTTTTGAATTGATCAAACACTGTGGGTACCTGACTGTCCTGCAATCATAAACCATTTGGGTTTGAAGAAACAAAATTTTGAAAACCCAGTTTTTGTGATTGGGTGTTTTAATCCAAATGCTTCAAAAAGTTCTTTAAGATTAAATAGAGTTCGTCACTTTTACTTATAAACATTCTTCAGAATACTAATATATACTCTTGAATCATATGCTATAACTTCCCTTAGGACATTCATTGCTCTGTCTTGACCAGTGTTTGCAATTTATTTTAACATTAAGGATTATGGAACAAGCGAAAAACAAATTCTCATAGATTGAAATAAAAAAAAAGTAACATAAACCTAAATCTTATTTGAGGTTTTTTCGTTTTTTTCTTTTTTCAAAAAGTTCTTCATCTTGTTAGTATACGTCATTTTCAGAAACAGGATTGTCATCTTAAAATTATTTTTTCTTAAATACAACATTTCAAAACAATCAGAAAGAAAGCTTATTTTTCTTGTATTTACTGGACTAGCCATTTGTCAATAAAATTATTCAAAGAAGGTATTTATAATAAAAACAGGAAGAAATAACATTAACTACGTATATAAAAATGTAAGTTATAGATTTCATCAATATTTTTCTGCAATATATTTACATCAACCATCTTCTACAGAAAATTTAGATTAAAAAAAATTTTTCAGAATAAAATAATTATTTTATGTTTCTTACAAACTTTCAAATTTTTTCTCTTGAAGCTTTTTATGGAGTCGCACCGTTTATTCCATTCATTGTTAACTTTGTTCGAATGGTTTCGGATGCAAATGGTGAAAGTTCTTAAAGCATTTTTTCGTGGTAACTCAAAAGAAAACGGCATGGTTACGTTCTAAATAAAAACATTTGGTATTTTGCCTATACAGTGATAAAACTTAAGTTGCTTTTATTTAGTTATATTTAAAAACCCTCGGCCCAATCTACCCGAAGGAATAATCCCCTCACTTTTCGCAAAAGTGATTCAGTTCATCGACAATACTAAAATAATACAATCTTTTCACAAACAGTTGACAGACTGATAGAACTTCACTGAAGATTTAAAGTTAGTTTAGTGCATTTAGTATGTACTTATTTGCTATAAACAACTTATTCTTTTTTCAGGGAACATTATATGAATGTACTAACGGGGGGCGGCATATTGTTACATTCTAAATTGGGAAAGTTGTCACAAATAATTCGGTTTTAAAAATTTAGGTCTCAAAATCAATATGAAGCTAGTAATCCGGTCAAAATAGACAAAAAAATAGTGGTAGATTTGCAATAATTCGCATAGAGCTGAAAATTTGTACATACCTTGTGCACATTATTACAAATAGAGTATTAAAAGTCCCCATCGATCCCATATCTGCAAAGAAAGTTATTCAAGATTTAAGGTATAAAAAAGTTGTTTTTTTTTTTTAAAAAAAAAAAAGAATTGTTTTATCATAAAAATAAATCATACAAAAGCGAACAGCATTTAAACGCATTTTTGAATAAACTGTTTCGTCGGCTTTTCTTTGAACTTGTATAAGAACAATGAAAAATGCTTTTTTCAACTAATTTTTTCAACTGATTTTTCTCGTCTGACTTCCCAAAATTCTTGGAACAAAGTTACGAACGATGAAATACTTTTAGCGTTGAACGTTCCATTGCAGTTAAGAGTATCGAGCAGTATTTTTTATAACGATTGGAACCGTTTAATACTTTTATTAAAATGTCGCAACTATGTTTTATATGTAGTAAACTTTTAATAGCAAGTGAAACTGTTGTTGTTGATCGTGGAATGAAGACTTTGATTCATACAAGTGTTAAAAGAAGTGACGGGTTTTATGAATACCTGAAAGATCTGAAGTCTGTAACGATTCATGTGGTGTGCCGTAAAAAGTATACTCGGAAGAGTACTATTGTTGCAATAAAAAGACAGCAAGATATAGATCAAGTCAGCACATCTGAAAATAGTCCACCTCGTACCAGAGCGCGCGTAAGTGAATCACTTTTTTGTTTAAAAAGATGTTGCTTATTTTGCGGCGATGAAGCAAACGAGGAGGCCGAGAAGAAGAAAGCGAAGAAAGTTCGGCGTAAAATTCATAAAGTTGCGACTTGAATTTAAAGAATCAATTCTGAAGGTAGCATGGAATCGTTTTGACGAGGAAGCAAAAAAGGTTACTGCACGCATTGAATATGAATTTGATTTAGTTGCTGCTGAGGCTAAATATCATAATACCTGTTATAATTCTTTCTTGAGACCAACCAATGGGTGTAAAATCGGTCGTCCTCAAGATGAATCTACAAATGTTGCGATGGAAGAAATATTTAAATACATTGAAAATAGCGATGACTGCCAGTTTTCATTAGAAGAACTAAAAAATATTTGCAAAAATCCACATTTAGATAACAGAACAATTAAGACACGATTAAAGTTGAAGTTCGGTAATAAAATTATTATCACTGAAAAACCGGGAAAATTAACGTTTATCTGTTTTTTTGACAATCATAGCGATATTCTTAACCAAGCTTGGTATGAGAAGAAAAGCCAAAATAAAGAAGAAGAACGATTTCGAATTTTAAAAACTGCGGCAGCAATCATTCGAGAGGACATTCAATCATTGGTATTTGATAATACCAATTATCCCTTGCCTAGTCAAATGTTTGAAGATATTAACAGCGATATTCCAGAGTCATTGACTTATTTTTTAGAGCAAGTTATTTTGAAAAATAAACGATCTAAATTAGAACATTTAAAATTAGTTTGTACAAGTATCAGCCACAGCATTATGTCTGTTGTTAGGCCTAGGTCTTTTAAATCAAAATTGCAATTGGGTCTCTCAGTATTTTTCCATCGACGGTTCCAAACTTCTTATACAAATCTTTTCGTCTTTTGGTTTATGCGCATCCTACAATGACACTTTGATGTATGAGGATAATCATAAACCTCCAACATCTGCTTCTTCAAGTCAACACTTGTATCGAGTATATTATCAAGTTCAAGTATGGCTAGGCAATCAACTGGACCCATCTGACTGGGGTTGGAAATTAGTAGATAATACATTAGAGCCGATTGACACTTTACTTCCACCAGCTCCGGAAAGACTTCTCAACACCATCTTCTGCAATTGCAAAAAGGGTTGTAATGCAAAATGTAGCTGTAAAAAAGTCGGGTTATTATGTTCATCGGTGTGTACTAATTGCCGACGCCAGTCTTGCTCCAACGTTGAATCAAATTCAATAAATGATGATTTTGATGCTATCAATGAGGAGACAATTGATGTATCTTTTTCACATATCCAGCTTGAAAAAGAAGATGACTACGAAGAAGAAGAAAGCGAAGAAAATACTAATATATAATATATCACAATAATACGAATATATAATACATAATATGCATTTAATAATATATAATATATGCAAATATTATATATATATTATTTATATGTATATTAATTTCGTAATATTTATATTATATTATATGAATATTAATTTCGTAATTTCACAAGAATTGCAATGTCTTTTCTAGCAATGTATTTTATATAAAATCGCCATATACTTAATATATTTTCGCTATATATTTTCTCGCAATATATTCTTGCAATATCTTCTCGTAATATATTTTCGAAAGCATTTCAATATCTCAGGAATAACGATTCTTATAAAAATGTATAAAGGCAATTTTATCAAATACTTTCATTACAACACTTTTGTTTGATCTTTATTATGATAAAACTTATCATTAATTGGAAAAAAAGAAAAAAAAAATTTTTTTTTTAACCTTTAACCTTTAATAACTTTTTTTGCAGATATGGGATCGGTGGGGACTTTTAATATTTTATTTGTAATAATATCCTAAAGGTATGTACCAATTTTCAGCTTTATGCGAATTATTGTAAATTGAAATGTTTATTTTGACCGGATTAAGAGCTTTGTTTTTCGATATTCCGAGTTCCAATTTTTTTTTTTTTTTTTTTTAACAGTATCAAAAAAAACTTTTCGTTCTAAAAAATTGTCGAATCTCATCTTAAAAACTCGAATATTTTTTTCATAACTGTTACCATTGACAACAATAAAAAAACAACCTAATTTTTTTATATTTCCATTATTATTACATTAGAATAATAATCATTTTATTATATTACCGTGATTTTCGCAGCATTTTAAAAACTTCCTTAAGTTTTAACAAACAACAAAAATTCGCAACAAAAACTCCAAATAAAAATGAAAGTCTTTCCATTTTTTTCCGCGTTTCAAGTTTAAAAAGAAAGTTGTTTTTTTTCCTTTTAAAATTACTGAATATTTCATTTCATAAATAATTCTTGAATTATTTATATATTTCATATTTTTATTAAACATATTAAAACAATCAAAAGTATTTCACTTCAACTTTTTCAACTCTTCGATGTTAGAAAAATATTCTCCACGGTATTCGATCTCCAACTCCTTGAAGTTCGAACCACGAAGCCACTCACTAATGTCGTCGATGAAGTTCGTGTCGTCGTGAAGGTAAAGAGTTAATTCTTCTGCGAGTCGAATCCACGGGAGGACGAAACCTTCGAAATCGTTCTTTGATACGAAAGTATGACTGATGTTTATCCCCAAGTATTCAATCTTATGCATCGGTGTCCATCCATCGATCTTCACTGGATGAATAAGAACGACACGACGAACGTTGGTCGAACATAAAATGACAAGTTTTTTCTCATCTTCAGATAAAATCTTTTTATCAACATTTAATTCATCCAACTTGCATCCTGCGTCTAAAAATTTCTCCATGAAATATTTCTCATGTGAAACTTCATGAGCAGTTGTTCCATCGCGTATCCAATTCATCCACTCTCGTTTATCGATTAATCTTTTCATGTCCTCGGTAATCGACGCCTGCGCTTCAAAGAAGCATTCCATGAACATCTTGAATTCATCTGAAGAAAAATAATAATAATAATTAATAATTATATTAACATATTAATATTATTATTAATATTTATTTATTTGCAACAGCAATTAATCAAAAAAATCAACTTTCAAAAATTTGAAAACACGATATCGTGTTAATAAATATATTACGGATATTATTTTCTTTATAAAAAAGATCAAAACAGTTCAAATGATCACAAATCAATTCAAAAAAAAAAATTTTTTTATCAAATATTTATTAAACAAATAAATAATTTACGAAATATAAGTTATAATATTTATTGAAACTTGTCGTACGCCGAATTTAAACTTTGGTTGCGCTTCAACCAATAGAAATACGAATAACAAACCAGCCAATCAGAAGCTTTACCAAAAGTATTAAAAGAGCGCTCAACTTTATTTAAAAGTCGCGTAAGATATTTGATACAAAAATAATTTATTTTCAAACTGAAATAAAAACATTTTCGCTTTCTATTTCTTTGCTGAAGCAACGAAAGATATTAAAAACTAAATGAAAAGTATGTCAATTTAAAGCGGTAATAGTCGAATAAAGTTGTCAAAACGGTTGGAAATTATATTTTGAAAGTTTTACACAAAAAGTACAGTATAAGAAGCCATTTCTTTTATGGTCATCTTTTTTAAACTTTAAAACTAGTTTTGAAGAGAAAAAACTATCAAAAAGCCATTTTAATGACACCAAAAAATCATAATAAGTAGAAATATATTCTGCTCAAAACTGATTTTAACAACTACATAACAACAAAGTCTTAAACACTTCTTTCGCATCGTTTGTTCAAAAATTACAATAAACTAGAAATTGAAAATAAGTTTGCGATTTTCATTAATGAAACAACTCAACTCCTGCGGCGATGTTCTCATTTGAAAAACGTCCGTTCGCTAACAGAGTTGTTTGAAAACTCAACCAGAGTGAGGGTTTATTTGTAATTGAAAACTCGAATGTGGAATAAGGAACTATAGTTTGCAATCGTTCTCTTTGCTCATGACGATTTTTGAAAGTAAGAACGTGATTGAAGTATTTGTACTTTTTTTTATCGGAACTTTTTAACAAACAAAAAAAGACTTGTTTTCAATTTTGTTAAAATAGAGAAATATTTGTATTATGATAAAAATTTAAAAGTCTGTCCTTTTCTCTTTATCTAAAGTTATTAGAGTGACCTTTTTGGTTAACACAAGAGTTTGCTTCTGCTAACCAAAAACTCAAAATGTACAGAATGCTGGTAAAAATTTTTATTTACAAGTGAAATTTTTAAGTTTCTTCAATATCATAAAACCATAGTCAGTCTGACTAAAGGAGACCTTATATTGAATTAGTAAGGAAATTAAAAACAGAAACAAACAAAAAATTGCAAATCTCTACATAATTTGTTTTATTTTATCATCAAATGTATGATACTCTAAACATTTCCTATATATTACGTATGACAATCCCAAGAATACCATATACATCTCAAAACCCAACATCGAGTAACAATTTGTTTAACAAAACAATAACAAAAACTCGCCAAATATTCTTTTTGAAATTTCTAAAAAATGACATTCTATTTTCTCTCAAACCCTCATATATTAAATATAAAAAAAGATTTCTTAAAATAACTTTCAAAGAAAACTGAAACATTAAAACGGTTATGTTAAAAACCCATCTTTTAAAACTCTTGCTACATTTTCAGGGGTGGAAACTGAATGATAAATATAGTCAAGTTTAAGTTCAGATTCGAAGCTTCGTTTTTTAAGGGAACAATTGAGTTCAACAAGTCGATAAAAATACAGAATAGAACTAATAGAGTCGAAACAAAACTCCATATGAAATGAAAAAGGTGAAACACAAATTAAATTGTGTTTTTTGTTACCAAAAATTAGAAATTCGTGCCCTCAAAAACTAACCAATAGTGAGTTAAATGACGAGTAAAACATGCAAGTCAGTATCTACTGAGCTACTTAGATCTACTGGGTGAGCTTTTAAAATTAGATATATACTTGCATGATTTTCTTTATCTACTACATTTTAAATTGGCTCATCTATAGTGTTGTGAATAACGTCTTCAAGATGCAAATAGCGTGTGTGTAGGTGTTAATGTATGTAGGTGCTAATGTGTGTAGGTGATAATGTATTTAGTTGTTAATGCATGTAAGGTCTTAATGTACTTAATGTGTTAAAATGACGCGGTTGTAAAACTGTATAAAAAGGGAATTGAGTTTTTAAATTGCATGATTCGCAGTCAGATGGGAAATATAATATCAGTTCATAAAGATAACAGTGACTCATTAGTGTCTCAGGGAAGGTTGAAATAATTCCCCACAATAGCAATCTGCTCAATGGATTCAAATGTTAAAGTTTTTATTTTAAAATGAAAATCTCGTTGTGTTTGTTTTAATGTATCATTTAACCAAACTATGTTGAGAGTTTAAAGTTATAAATTTAACCAATAAATAATCGCAAGTTTTAATATCTTTTGCTCAGACTCGAATATTGATCGTTTATCAGCCATTTTCAGCATAAATATAAAATATAGTATTAAGGCCTGTTTTACATCAATTTTATATGAAATTATCAATTTCTCTTTTCTTATTATCAAAAATACATTTTTCAGGTTTTGAAGGCCTAAAAGTTTAGTCAGGTTTTGAAGGCCTAAAAGTTTAGAGAGGGGGATTATGTTGAAGATAGAGTATAAACCAAGGAAGTACATGTAGAATGGAGTTTCTTGATATACAAATAAGATGTAAACGAACGAGTCATTTTACGTAGGGTGCATACTGTCTTAGTCCGCTACATTTATTGCGCTGTTACCAGGTTGATTTGTTACCATGCTGTCAAACATACCAAAAAACAGTGCCTACAAACCGAAAGTGCAAGATTAACAGCGATGAGTTGTTTTTTTTATCGTAAGAAATTGCTTTCAAGAAAATAAATAACAAAAGACCAGGCTTAGAAGAGAAGGAGCTACTAACCTATCTTATCAACTTTAAGCTAATATACTTTTTTCAAGCAAAGCTTTCTGTTACCATGGCCTACTTTATTTATACGGCCGGATATTTTGCATTTTGAAAAAAAAAATAGAAAGCCAGTTTTCAAAATCGTCATGTTTCGAAAACTTAACACTTTTTGAATATTTGCAAATGTATTTTACTTTCTAAATTTAAAAAGTTGACAAAAGTAGTTTATATTCATAAATTTAGATACTAAACGAATATTATAAAAGAAATAAATAAATAAAAAGATATTAAACAAGCCTTTATTTTAAAATTTAGAATTTAAGTAAACAGACACAATTTAAAAAACAAGAATATTTGTATAAAACATTTAAATCTTTTTTCATCAAAATAAAAAATAATTGTATTATATATAATTGATTGAGTTTTTCCAAATTTTCTCTTTTTAACAGATTTTACACAATCAACAGCTACTTTGCTGGTAGAGATAATTCTTTTATTATTAAGGAAAATGTTGATAATAATTCTTCCAGCAAGATTTATCCCAGTTTTCTCATGCATGGGACAAGAAAAAGTCTGAAAAGAGTCACAAAAGTGATTTAACAAATATTCTAAAGCTTGTCGTGCATGTAAATTAAATTTCTTTATTTTGTTATAAGAGTAGTCAATCATAGCAGACGATGTGCAAACATAATCCAAAAGTGATGGTGAACGAATAGTGAGACCACCCCTAGAAATAATTGTTAAATAAGTATGATCAGGATTGCTTTCATCAATATTAGCACAACATAAAAATTCTTGGCAACATGTACCAAAGCGCTTTTTTAGTTTTTTTGCTATATATCCAGCAATATGAGCACATACTTCTCTACTTTCTGGTGCTAGACTCATGATTTCTGGAGTACACTGAGTTATATCGATATCAAGAAGAAAGTTTTTCAAATCTGTTAAATTATTTTCTGACTCAAGTGGCACTTTTAAACTATCATCAAAGTTAATAATTTCTTTAACTATACTTTTTATTTTTAATATTTTTTCAGAAATAGTGACATCTTTTAAACCGACCAAAAATCTTCCACCACTCATTTGTCTATATTGTCCAAATCTCCTTTTTAATTAATCACTTTGAAAGCTCCCAGTTAAAACAAAGTTATATCCGTCATTAAGTAAGTCCTCAATCAACGAGGCATGACAATTAAGTGTTCTTATTAATGCTGCAGCTGTTTGAGCACTTAAAGTAAACTTCTCACAGTTTGGTACCTTTTGTAATTGCCAAGCTTCAATCCAGTGAGTCATTTCCCTAAGAAATTCAGATTTTTTATCTCCAGAAACAACTGCATTACCTAAAATATTACACGTTAAATACTGACATTATGAGTTTGATAAAACCCACCACTTGTAAAATAATGTCAAAAAATCTGCACTACTTTTAAGATCAGGGAGATATGAGTGAATTGCTGCAGAAGTAGTTTCATCAAAAATTGCAAGCACTAAAGAAACTTTTTGTTTAAAATTGCCTGGATGTAATACTTTCATTGTTATTTTTGGTGCTTTAGGCAAACCAGCATCAAGAGCGAGGTCTTTTTCATAAATATTGTGGATGGTGCTCCATTTTATTTCTCCACCACATACAATTATAGGATCTTTAAATCCATCAAATCTGGAAATAAAAATCTTTTACAATTTAACAAGTTATTTCTGATATTTTTAATAAGATGTACAACATCAAAACAAAAAGTAAATCTTTTTTAGATTGTAAATAAAAAAGGATTTTTTTAAAACAAGAAACATTAGAGGAAAGGTTGTCACACACAATAACTCTAACATTAAATTCACATTCAGTTAGAATATGAAGGCATTCAAAAGCTTCTTCTTTCAACCATTCAGCATTGATTGTTTTTTTAGGTGATGATTTAATCACATATGGAATGTTTTGTTTCAGGCCAACTATCATAAAACAAACTATTCGATTGTACAATTCTCCAAATTCGTCACTGCCAATCATCTCTCCACCAAAATACTCTTCACATTTTTGCAAGTACATTTCATCAAAAATCAAGCAAATGTTGTGAGATATCTTCCTTTCTAGATTTAAATGTTTTGCACAACTTAGACCATCAATATTTCCACTAGTTATTTTTTTAAGTAAAGATATTGATGGTAAAGGCAATTCTTCACGCAAAGGTTGGTATGACTGTCTAGAAGTATATTGTAACATCAGTGAATACTTTATAATATTGGCTGAAAAAATAGGTTTCTTCATATATTTAATTTGCTGTAATTCAGTCAATATAGATGAATATTGTTCAGCTTGTGATTTAATGTAGGTAGGAAAATTATAAAGCATGCTTTTAAAAGATAAACAACAATCTCTTCCATGACAAAACCACTGAGCCAATGGCAGGGGTGAACCTTTGTAAAATAATTTAACATGCATCTCATTGTTTGCGCGAATGCACTCTGTAACTTCAAGAATAGATAAAGTACTATGACTCAATTTATAAAAAAATACATGATCATCATACTTCAAGAATGAAAAACCATCTGGAGCAAGACTTTCAGTAATATCATTTAAGTTATTAACCAAATCACTCAATAAAAACTGTCTATATTAATCTGGCTGAAATATTCTTTTAGTTGGTGATTTTCTTAATGAATTAGAAGATTTTATAAGCTGTGATGGACCTTCTTCAGGCAAATTTGTGCAATCAAAAATAGTTGGAATAGGCTTTAGTTTTTTATTAATCAAAAATGTTGATTTGTATTACCTTTGTTATAATATTTTTTTTCAAAATGTTTGATGCATATTACGGAAGAATTAGTAAGTGTCCAATCTTTTCTATTTACAAATTTAATCCAATTTTTTTTCAACTCTTCATTTTTTGGAAACGAAAATACTACTGAAGATACTTCACCATCATAATTTGAACGACAATTCACAATGCAACATTTGTTAACCATATTCTTTGAAATTCCAGTTGCTTTTTTAAAAACGCCTTACGAAAAAACTGGCCTTCTATTTTTTTTTTTCAAAATGCAAAATATCCGGCCGTATAAATAAAGTAGGCCATGCTGTTACTAATTTTCGTAATCGAACATTTTTCGTAGCAAATACTTTATGAACTTAAAGCTGAGGTGAATGCATCGATTAAATGTCAACAACTGATGTTTTACTTAAAGCGTTTTTACGGTTGTAATAGCGATTTTACTAACACAATTTGTTTTTATAACTTTATAAAGTCAATGTCAGCAGGTCAACATCAGCTATCTTCTCAGAGCAACAATTTATACTTAGCATTAGTTTTTGTTCAACAAAGCAAGATGAATTCAAAAATGCTGAGGATGATCAGTATTGAACTGCTGCAGTCGTTTTAGTCCATATGTTGGAGTACATATGGCCTAAGGAATACATATAAAATATGTATTGTTGTGCATCTGCATGATAGTATGCTTGGTGTTTGCAGCCGGCTTAAAGTTGAACCATTTAGTACACAAGGTTTGAATGTTTTGTATTACTAGGGCTAAGTAATTATTTTATAAAATGTTGGCTTATAAAACGAATGGCAGAAGTATAATATTTTAAGTAGTATATTGTTTATTGTGATTATTATAACAGGACAGTTTTTTATGAGTGCGCACCTTCTTTGTGAACTGAATACGATCCAGTCAATGTTGACCAATCTTTAGTAGTGACAGGGAAGATTGGTGGAACGTGTTTCTAGTGATCCTTTTGATCAGAATGTCTGTCATACACAATTTCCTATCTTTACTTCTCTGCAGAAATATTCTGAGGCTGAAAAGCACCCAAAAAATATGGTAAGTTTTTATCAATTTCTGATTAAGAAAGTATAGCCATGATGTGTTACCCTTGGCAAGGGAATATAGTATGAATGATGGTATAATATATTTCAGTTGTTAACTGATCTTTTTTAGTTACCATGGATGAAGCGTGAAGGAGGGTTGACTGTGTATAAGCAAATTTCACGGGTGCTTAACAAATTGCTGGCGCATGACTTTAAGCAGAAGATCAATAGGCCTGGGACACATGGGAAGCAGAAGTTTTTTGATAGCCTGGAAAATCAGCTCAAAAGTGAGTGCAATCTACATCTTCTGTGAAAAGTTGTACAAATATGAATCTGTCTGAGTGTGAGTCAAAAGTTTTACTCTTGGTGTTTGACTTGAGACAATAAAATAAAATAAAACAATTAACATCTTTTTATATACAGAGATTATTTATATTGTCAATTGGACTATATCAAACTATACAATCTCTAATACATGTGAATCCATATAATTAGATGTAACTATAATAATTGATTATATAATGATTGATTTAAATTGGCATTTATTTACATATTTTTTCTCTTTTTTTAGCACGATTTTTTAATAGCGCCAGAGGTCGCTCTGGTGGTCGTCTGCGGCGCTGCAAGAAAAAGACACTTGAAGTTTCGATTGAGAAAAGAGTAAAGACGTTGACAATGAAGGAAATGAAGACGACAGTGAAAGCGAAGACGACAGTGAAAACAAAGCCGACAGTGAAAACGAAGATCTTCGATAAAAAAAGCGAAAGACTTAGAAATAACTTTTATAATTAAAGATATCATGTAATGATGATTTATATAAATATTTTTATATAAACTATGTTTAACTATTGAGTATTACTAGTTTAAAAAAACAACCACGCTTTACTACTCATACAGGATGGGTAGCAAAGCGTGTTTTTTTTTTTTTGGCCGCTTTAGGGTTGCATTTTACTTTTCAATTCAATTGGAGGTAAATAAGGATTCTTCAGATTTTTAATGCGCACACACTGCGTCCTCTACTTTCTTACTTACAGAAACGTGCAAATATTTATAAATAGCTAAATTTTTCATGTTTTTTCGTCATAACTTTTTGACTTTTCACTGAAAATGAATGAAATTTTTAACAATTGTTCCTATAATGTGATTACATAGTATAACTTACTCAAAAAATGATAACTTGTAACGGAAGGAAGAAATTCAAATTTTATTGAAAACATAATCGTGCAAATATTTTTAAAAGCAAAAGAAAAAACTCAAAAAAGAGATTAATTCTAATAGGGATTTCATCTCGAAATTCGAAATTTCGAGAATTACGGATTTATTTTTTCGTGCTCTCTCCATCTTTTAAAATGTGTTTTTGTTTCTGTACATTTAAATATTCTACATTCTAATTCCATAAGAAGAAATAAATAAAACCATTGTAAATTACAGTCATCCTACATAATATAAATAGAAATAGAGAAAACATTCTTAAATTGCAGTTAACGGTTTCATGTCTTCATTTCATATCCACTTGTAATAATTTTAATATTTGGTATAACCTCGTGTTCTTATATTTTACGATTTTTAACGGTGTTGAGATTTGCTTATTGGAGTGCGATGTGTATTGAATTATTCGGATCAATATTTTTTAAATAGGTAAGCAAAGAATAGCAGGAATAAGAGCAGTTTTAATTTAACAACATTATTTGATAACTACTTAATTTTAGTTTTGTTTTGTTTAACAAGTTAAATTATTGTCAACAGTACATTCTAAAATGTCTTCAAAGGAAAGTTATTCGGAATACACAAAGCAATGTAAAAATCAAAATTCTGTTCGGATTCATTTTTTAAGAGGATCAGAAAAACTAACAGCAAAATGTAAAATATGTTATGAAATAGTAAAAACCGCTGGTTCAACGACAACACCGCAGCACACGCATTTAAGAACAATACACAATATTAATGTATTAAAACGGGATGTCGTGCAAGTTGAAGGTCCAGAAAGCAGCGCATCAAAAATGATAATTACAAACTATTTCTTGAACAAAAAAAATGAATCACTTTCTGCAATCGTATCACGAATGTGTGTCTTAGATAATATACCATTGAAAGTTTTCTGTACGTCTTTCGATTTGAGAAATTTGTTTTTGGCTAGAGTCGCTCGAGATTACAGGCCTTCCCAGGAGAGGCGTGCGGTCGATCGCTTTGAGTGACCACGCATACATATATATTTTTTGAGAATTTGGCCACGGTTTTTTAGCATATATTAATGACGCATTTTTAAAAAGGCGCTGAAAAAACCTAACTAATTTGTCGTATTATTTTACTATTTTTATTCATATTTTATTCATTTAAATTTTGTGATAAGAAAAAACTTTGTAAAAAAAAAAAATTTCAAATTAGAAAAAAACTTATGTAAAATAAAAAAAAAAAAAAATTTTGTTATAAGAAAAAAAAATACAAAATATATATATATATATATATATATATATATATATATATATATATATATATATATATTAATTTTATGTTATTATTTCCTTATTAATGAAAAGAATAAATTATTAAAAAAATTATAAAATAATAGAACAAATTAGTTTGATTTTTTCAGCGCCTTTTTAAAAATGGGTTATTTTTAATATATGCTAAAAAAGCGTGGCCGAGTTATCCAAAAAAAAAAAATATCCGTGATCACTCAAGGCGTGCGACCGCACGCCTCTCCTGGGAAGGCCTGAGATTATGTATTACCAAAATCACCTAACTCTATTCGCAAAATGGTTTTAAAATACGCGCAAAAAATGCGGGCTAAAATGGGTTTTATAGATTTAAAAGAAGATGGAACAAAATTTTGTTTAACTCTAGATGAATGGACATCTTCAAGAAACAGACGTTATTTAAATGTGAATGCCCATGGCAAGAAACAGTTTTGGAATTTAGGTTTAGTACCTGTTGAAGGACGTTTTCCTGCAGAGAAATGTATTACGGCTAAAAACCACATTGCAAGACAACAATCTAAATATCGATAAAGATATTACGTTTATAACAACTGATGGGGCAGCTGTGATGCAAAAAGTTTGACGGCTTTTGCCATTTAATCATCAGTTATGCTTCGCACATGAGATACATTTAGCTGTAATTGATGTCCTGTAAAATAATTCGAATGCAACTGAATTGGTGGCTCACACATATACAGAAAGATGAGGATGAGGAATACATTGAAGAGGAAAATGTTGGCTTGATTGAACAAACTTATAATGAAGCTGAGCTTGTTGAAACTGAAGAATTTAGTTTTAGTTTTCTCATCAAAAAAGTTCTTTCGATTGCAAAGAAAATTCGTTTTTCGAGAACATCAAATGATATTCTTCAAGTATAAGTGAAACAAGAATTTGGAAAACAGTTGAAACTTATTATGGACACTAGAACTAGATGGAGTAGCTTAGTCGAAATGCTTGAAAGGTTTAACAAGCTAAAAAACTGTGTTAGAAAAACATTGGTTGACATTGCATCTGATATCGTTATTCTAGATGCTGAAATTTTGTCGATTAAAAACATTATCTCTGCACTTCTCCCAATGAAGCTTACTGTTGAAGCCCTTTGTAGAGAAGATGCTTACTGTTGAAGCCCTTTGTAGAGAAAATGCTGCTGATGCAGCATTTTCTTTTAAGCTTGAGAATTTCGGATCTGATGAACTTTCATTAAAGTTAAAGAAGTTAGAAGACCGAATAAGCGAAAGACGAACTAATGTGTCTGGAACTCTTCAGTATTTACACAATGGCGGAAAAAGTGAGATTCACGCATCTTTCACTAGACCCATTGAAAAAAACAATAACCAAAGTTATTGAAAACTTTGCACAAAGATTTATATTTAACACTAACATGGAAACTTCCTCAGACGAGCAGTCAGAAGCTGACGATGTGATAGAAGTGATATTGGAAAAACAAACTTAGCCATTAACATTAATGCAAGAGTTGGAGAACAAAATTCAATTGAATTTATCGTCCAACATAACGTCCAACTCAACTCAACAAATAATAAATAAGAGCTTAATTTCAAAAATTAAATCTGAAATGAAATTCTTTGAAGAGAACGGCGTTCGTGGCAAAATATTAGAGTCCGTATACTCACATTTGATTTTGATTCCGCCATCGAGCGTAGAGTCTGAGCGAGCCTTCTCAATTGCTGGTAACCTTTGTACTAAAGCTCGAACGAGACTCGGAGACGCAGCTTTAAGTGATCTCTGCTTCCTCAAGACATACTTTAGGCAAATAAAACAATAATTTTATATTTTTTATTATTAAATGATATACCATATTAGAATGTTTCTGTACTAATTGAATTTGGCATAATTTTATGTTTTATTTTTATTGTTTAAGGTATTATTTTTTATGCAATAAATAACAATGAATTATCTTAAATAAGTTATTTTTATTATTTAATAGACATAAAAAAATTTAAAATATTTTCGGAATTCGACCGAATTCCGAAAATATTTAATTTCTAATTCCGAATTCCGATTTTTTTATTTTCGTCAAAATTTGCATTCCCTAATATCTAATTCCTCCACATTTTTTCATCACAGCACATCAGTACTTTGTTAGCCTATAGATTTTAATATTGCTTGAAAACAACAAGGTATAGTGTCAACCAAGCTGATAAGAACATCTATGGGGATATATTCCCAACAATACGAAAGCATCTGGAATAAATCATTTTTATTAGTCGGTTTTTCGCTTTGGCGATCAAAATGTTCGAATTGACGATCAAAATGTTCCCAATAATGTTCTATTGGATTTAAATCTGGGTTTTGAGAAGACCAGTCCAAAATTGGAATTTTTTTCAAATCGAACAAAATTTTTTTCAAATTAAAAAATATTTTTTATAAATTGAAAAAAAATTATATAGAATTTGCACGGGTGCTTTAGATCGTTGTCTTGCTGAAGAATCCAACCACGAGGCATTTTGTCCTTTCCATGTGGCAAGATAACCTTCTTGTATATATCTAAATTATACATTCTAATCCTTTATACCTTCGATGCGATTAGGTGGACCAATAGAATCACGATTGAAAGATCCCCAAACCATTATATTATCACCACCATGTTTAACTGTTGGCATTTGATGCTGAGGAGCAAATCTTTCACCTTTCAGACATCTCATATACTTATTACTATCGCTACCAAACTTGCAAAACTTTGATTCGTCACTGAATAAGACTTTTGATCATCTTTTGAAGTTCAATTCAAATGGTCTTTTGCAAATTTAATTTGGGTTAAGCAAATTATTCATAATATTAATGGTTTCTTGGCAGGACAATGACCAAACAAACTATGTTGATGCAGGCGACGTTTTGTAGTATCTACGCTGCACTTAACAACATAATTTTTGCTCAAAATGCTAATTAATTCGACAGCACTTCTGCGGGGATCTTGTTTTGATTTTCTTACCAAAGTTCTGTAATTATCTTTGGCCTGCCTGGACGATGCTTTTTTTCAATTGTCTTTTGGTCTCTATATCTCATAACTAGTACGATTGAGCCACATCAAAAAGCTCAGAAACTTGCTTATAAGGAATCTTCTTCTCTACAGCATGTGTAATATTTTTCTTTTCTCGTGACGACTCTTTAATCTTTCCAATTATTTTTTGAATTCAATTTACTTCAAATATTATCTCTAGTAAATTAATTTTAATATACCTTTTTCTAAATGAAATTTTGATTTTCTTAATGGGCATGGAACTCTTTACAAACATTGGCGCGGTTACGTTTTCAATAACATTTGAATTTCTACCTTACAAGTTATCATTTTTCTAAGTAAATTTTACTATGTAATCACATTATAGGAACATTTTCTAAAAATTTCATTCAATTTTCACTTATAATACACTTTAAAAAAACTTGTTTATAAATTTTCGTAAATCTTGATGGGTAGGAAAATGCTGGGCCAAAGCCTTATGTTTTAGGAATGTTTCAGTTTAATCAACAACAGGGTTAGGAGGGTACAACTTTTGATTAAAAGGGGTTACAATGTTTTTCTTGATTTTTAACTTTATGTGGGTTTCGAATTATCCAAAAGTTATTCCCTAAAAATATGGAAGGATTTATTTTTAAAGAAATATTTCTAAGTTAATTTTCTTTTTTTTCCTCCTCTTCTAATATGCTAAAAAGAGGTATTTTCGAAAAGCTTTAAAAGTGAGTAGGGTATTGGTGGGGAAGGGGTGTTTTAGTGAGAGAGAATTGATTAGACAAAAGAGTTTACATAAAACTTGAATAGGAGGTTATTTGGATGTATCACTCATGCTCGTATGTATTTTGGTTATATGGGTGTATCGCCCTCAAGAATTGATATACTCATAAGGCCGAACGAAGTCGATTTTTGAAGGCTAGTAAAGTAAAACAAAAGTGTAAATGATTCTATTTTTCGAAACTCTGATGGGTTTTTATCACATTAAAAACTAATTTTCACAAAGAATTTCAAGGGATCTATGAAAACATAAAATCAACTCTTTTTAAGTCAAACTACACGAACAATACTACAATTAACCTTTACAGTTTCAAATTTACAAGGAAAATGAAAGTTTTTCAATATAAACATTTACAATTGTCTTATACGCATTGCTAACCTATTGATGCCTAACAAATTAATAACTAATTATTTTCTAGAAATTTAACGAAGTAATAAAGCTGACGCTGAAAACAAAAACTCACAAAATAGAAAATATGTTAAAACTAAAGTTTATCATAAAAACGAGGCTAACAAATAAAACTGACAAAACAATCCATCTAAATAGATAACAAACGCAACTGATAATAACATCATTTACACTACAATTACTAAAATACTGAATCTTTACAATATCCTGAAAGTAATGAGAGTCATTTTCTTCGTAAAACAGACTGAAAAGACTCATGTCATAAAAATCTTCACTATTTCCTTTCAGCTATTGAAAACTTTCTTCAAAAGAGTTTCGTCCCGTGTTTTTATAAAAGTAGATCACTATGTAGCATTATTAAATCTGTAAAGATTGATTTTCCTCAGACTGGCCCTCCGAACATTTTAGCGGTCAGTTTTTAAAAAACAGCTTTTCTGAATTAACAGAAATAAATATTTTTTATTTTCTATGTAGGTATCCTTAGAAAAACTTTTCATCAATTTTCAGCATTTTTATGAATTTTGGTAGTAGTTTATACCTTAGGAAATGCCGAGATTTTGGTCTATAAAATAAAAAACGATTCAATATGTTAGAAATACTCAATAGTATTTTGCAAACGAGAAAAGAAAAGTAGTCGAATTCATCAATTATTTTAAATTTGTGGTGCGGGAACGAACCGAAGAAATGTTCTCGAAAATAAAGCAATCGCCTTTTCAAAGCATTGATCACGTAAAATCTTCCCTAAACAAATTAAAATAACAAATAATTCTTACCATAATACAGATCAATACTTTTTGGTACCAAATCTAAAAACAAAAAAGCACGATGTATGAAATTTTATTTTAGAAAAAACTTATTTTATTAGAAATGAAAACAAAATAAGGAAGGGGAAATAAATTTAAATCGTTTATCCTGTGGCTCAGCAAAAGTTCAAAAAGTGAAGTTTGTAAACTGATATTTTTTGGCATAAGCAATCAATATTCCCTAGTGATAAGGAATCCACATTTTTTTTCCAAATTTTAATTATGTTATGGTCTTGTAACCTTGAAAAGTCAAAATTGGTGTTTTTTTATGGTAAAAAAAAAAAAAAAATGTTCTGGTCGTGTAATTAAGTCCAATATTGGTGTTAAGTTTTTTATGGCCAAAAACAATAAAACTACCTTTAAACTCTACATACATAATCTATTTCTAAAAATTATTATTTTTTATTATTTTATTCATTTTGACATATATTTAAGAATCTAGAAGCAAAAAACAGATAACTTTCATTTTTAAAATGTTATGCATATAAATATAATTAACAGATATATATGTAATGTTTATGTCTGAAATTTTTTTAAAGGAGCATTTGTTGCAAATGCTGGTCAATATACTTTTTTAAAAATGTCTTATTACCAAGTGATTTAGTTTATTTTAAATATCTACAGAACTTTTATTTTAAAGGAGGATAAATTATTTAAATTTTGTAAATTGACACTGAAAAATACTTAAATTTATTCTTTTTATTTTATTCATTTTTAATATTTTAGTTGTATAAAGTGAGAGTGAAATAAATTTATACTCTCACTTTATACAACTCGATATAAGAAGGTTAAATTATTTAAAACTTAATTATCTAAAATTTTAACTTAACAAAATTTACTTTTATAAAATTCACTTGTTAAATTAACATTGTGTAGTTGAACTTTACTGGAAACAATGCGACATATAAAGTAAACATAAACATAACAAATTTGAAACAATAAAAATTTAACATTTAGAGCAAAATAAAAAAAACATCAAAAAAGATGTTAGCGATATAAGAACATCAAAATGAACATTTTTACGTTTTCTCTGTGGCAGAGTCATTGATTGCATGTTATATATTCAACTTATATTACACTGCAAAACTAAAAGATTATATTATTAAAAATTTTCTTTTTATCATGTTTTTAACTGTTAAATCTTAAAAGTTTTTCTTCTAAAAAGCTTTCTTTTAAAGCATTTTTTAAAAACAGAACGAAATTTGAAGTTTAATAATAAAAATGGCTTAAAAGTATTTTAAGAAACTTCAAAGGAATAAGTTGAGATGACATTGATTGTATTATTTCTAAGTTCACTTTAACGTAAATTAACTTTAACATGGAAAAAACTATTTTTTACCATGCAGTAAAAGAATTTTATTGAATATTAAAACTGAAAAATACTAAATATGACAAAATACTTGAAGTTAAGAAACTTGTCATCTGTTTTGCAGAATTTAACACATTGAAAAAAAAAATTATCTTTTGAGCAGTAAGAGATGCCAAAACATCTTTTACAGTTCAGAACGTAATTCTTTTGTCTTTGAAATCAAAAACAATAACTTTGTTAAATTGAAGGGAAAAACATAAACATAACTCGTTTGGTGTGTAATGATGTAATATACTAAATACTAAATCAATCCAAAAACATAAACATAATTAAATGAATTCTCATTCCATAGTAATATGGAATCCACATTTTTTTCCATCTTTTAATAGTGTTATAGTCTTGTAATCTTGAAATAATTAAATATTCGTGTTAAAGTTTTTATGGTCAAAAACAATAAAACTACCTTTAAACTGTAAATACCGTTTAAACGCTTACATTAATCTATTTTTAAAAATTAACATTTTTTATTATTTTATTCATTTTGACATATTTAAGAATCAAGAAGCAAAAAACAGTTACCTTTCATTTTAAAAATGATGTGCATATAAATATAAATATAAATATAATTAATTGATATATATGTTATGTTAATGTCTGAAATTTTTTTAAAGGAGCATTTGTTGCAAATGCTGGTCAATATATTTTTTAAAAAATGTCTTATTACCAAATGATTTAATTTATCTTAAATATCTAGAAAATTGTTATTTTAAAGGACGATAAATTATGTAAATTTAAACTTTGTAAATTAACACTGAAAAATATTTAAGTTTATTCTTTTTATTTTATTTTTTTAATATTTTAGTTGTATAAAGTGAGAGTAAAATAAATTTATACTGTCACTTTATACAACTCTATGTAAGGAGATTAAATTATTTAAAATTTAATTACCTAAAATTTAACTTTTTATAAAATTCACTAGATCTTAATTTATTCAAAGGTGATGAATTGACTTCTTAGCTAAGTTAACATTATGTA
>QPEY01000317.1:11304-33545 GCA_014706445.1 Hydra viridissima
AAAGAATAAATATAGTTTGCGAAATAAAAACTATTTAAAAGAACCCTTTTGTCAAACAAAGCTTAAAAAGTTTTGTATAGATTATCGAGCACCTCATCTCTGGAATAAAATTGTCCAGCCTAATTTAAATTCATCTATCTCTTTTTCTATTATTAAAAATAAGTTAAAGAATATTATTTTTTCAACGGATAATATATTGAAATTTTTTTTTAGATGTTATTCTAACTATTTTTCAAATCTTTTGAATAATATTTTGTTATAAACTGTATTATATTGTCTAAAAGTTATATTGTAATTATATTGTAATTTTTTATATAGTTCTGGCGACAAGATCAATATGATCTTCTTCCAGATTCCAAGTTTATATATTTATATTACATGTAAATCACGACATGTAAATAATGTAAACTAAAATTTAAAAAAAAAAAAATTGAAACTGATTTGGAAATTCTAGGGTATATTTTGAAAGATTTTATTTTTTATAAAATCAAAAGATGAAAAAAAGTCAATAACATGTTTAAAATAAACAATTTATAGCATGAACATCATCCAATCAAAGTCAAATTTTTTATAAATTCATGAAAATTTTATGTAAATTTTAATTTAGAAAAGGATTTCGAACAAATCTTTTACTCATAAATATTCAATCGGCAAGAAACTTTTGCTTGTAGCTCTTTCTTTTGTTAACTTGCTTGATGCAAGTTGACAAAAGAAAGTTGGACAGTACTGTTGGACAATAGTCTGCCATCATGTGTTTTTCCAAATGCCCTTCATAACGATCAACCATTTTCTTAAGATCTTGGTGGAAGCGCTTTCCTTTAAATAATCATCTTGACCAAGAAACTGTTTGAGACGCTTATTTACAAAACGAAGTTTTATACTTATTTCGCATCGAAGAGCACAAAAGGCTTTCAACTTTCTAACAATTAAACAGCAGAGTTTTCTTCTTTTTTATTTCCTAGAGAGTTTTTTACGACAGCCTCACACCACAACCAAGCTATTTTTTCCCTTGCTATTGATTGTTTTAACAAATTCTTTATCACTTTTAAAAATCGAGAGCTTATGAGCAATCAAAAACTCCTGCTCCTTTTTCTTTATTGACAATATGGCAACAATCTTTGTTTTCATTTCTTCTGGCGGCGGAAGACTAAAATACCAATTTCAGTATGGCTTTCGGCGCTTGTTGGGAGGCGAAAGCCACTGAAGGCGGTCTCCAAATCATCATGCCTCCAAAACATCTTCTGACGGCGACTGCTAGTGGCATCCGCCTCCCGATTAACGGTGGCTTTCAAAACATTCTGCCTCTAAAAATAAGTTCTGGCTGCTGCTGCCAAACGGGAGGCGGAAGCCACTGTTTTCAACTCTGGTTTAATTTCTGACTTGATGATCTTATTTTTTATAAATCCCTTTTGCATCAATTATTACACCAATGAGAGATCATTTCTTGAGAAATAGTTTAATATAATTTAATAAATAAAAAACTCTTCTTCAATAAATTTTTCACAATAACTTTTATTATGAATTTTCATTAATTTAAAATCAAACAATTATTTTAAATTGTTATTATTAAACAAAATTAAAATAGCTAAAAGTAAATTTTTAAAATTCTTTATGTTTAACTTAATTATTTCAAAGTTTTTTACTGCAATCAAATTTATTATAAATTTTGTTTTGTTATTATTTTGTAAGATATATTTTTAAATTGATCATTTTATTTTGACTTTCAGCTATTAAATCAATAATAATTGTTATATTAATACTGTCATAGAAAAATGAAAGTATTGTATGGAAGTTTTTCTTAAAAAACTCATGTGACTTATCAAAAGTAAAATGCAGGCTATGTGAAAAGATGTGTGCTCATTCCGTCCTCAAGGATTACTCTTTTATCGTCGTCTGCGACTTTGTTAACCCTTTAACTACCAAAAGCGGCCGAAAATAAAAAATCATTTATACCATTAAGTTTACCGATTAAATCTTCCGTAAAATTAGTGTAATTTTGTAGAAATTCTGTAAAATGTTTTGTTTACGAACGGTGCATTGTTGTAAACCCTAATTCTTATTTATAAGTTTTAATATTTTAATAACCATTATTAATAACTGAATTTTTAATGCGAAAACTTTTTTAAAATAGGCAGCTCAGTTTACGCAGTTAAAAAATATACTGTATTTAAAATTTTCTCTTTTTTAGCAAAATAACATGACTATTATTTTTATGTAAAAAAAAGATTGATGTCGCAAATATAATGAAATAAGAAAAAACATTTAGTATTTTTTATTAAAATAATATCATAAAGTTACATAGTTACATGCGCTTAACTAGTTCAACTAAATAATAACAATTAACTTAAAATATTTTATTTCTTAAATTTTTTACAATTTAAAAACAGAACACAATTTTTACAGTTAATAGATTCACATAATATAAGAACACTGCTTCAAGATGTTTGTTATTAGTATGAAAAGCTAGTTGTTTCCTAGTTAATCTCCATACTCTATTTCAGTATGCCATAATTTAAAACATAGTGATGCACAAAGGCCCGGTTTGCCTGGACATAAAGGGCAAATGGTCTTGACATCTCTTCGAACACCTTTTCTAGAACATACACGGCATCTTGCCTGTGGTTTTTTCCAAGTTGCAGTAGGATCTAAGGTGTCAGGAAAATGTCTCTCTTTAAGTCTTGATGGAGCATCCCCGTTTTCTCTTTCTTTTGTAAAATCAACTGAATTGTTACCATCAAATACCAAAGATGCAGCAACATTATGTTGAAACTTTAAGAGTTTAATGTTGGGATAGTTTTCTTGTATAAGATCTAACTATTTAACAAGGCAATATGCAGCAAATGTAATGTTAATTTTTTAGACCATTTCATACTTTTTTTGGCAATTGAATAAGGTTTTAACATTTGATCGTGTTTGTCAACTGAACCCATATTATAGTTGTACTCTACAATACATCTTGGTTTTGTGTTTACTAAGAAAGGAGGTCTTCCTCTACGTCTTTTTACTGGAGATACAGTTTCATCATGTTGACTACTAAGCATATAAACATCTTTTTTATCTTTGTACTTTAAACATAGAAGTGGGCCAAAGCGAAATGCAGCAGTTTCATTAGTCAGAACATTTGCATTTTTTACAACTAGTGGAATGCGATTTGATCAAATTGTTCCACATGCTATTGTTCCATTGTGGTGCAGAAAGTGGAAAAGCCTACATGAAGAGTACCAATTATCCATCCAAATAGTATATATCCATCCAAATAGTATAGTTTATTCAGAAGTGGCAACATCATGTATATAATAATTTTTTCAGTTTTATTAAAGCTTTTACATTCTTCTGGTAGTTGAATATCAATAGCATCAGTTGGAGTTTGTTTTCCGGTATAAGTTCTGAAACGGTACATGTATCCAGAGTCTTCACATAGGCAAAACAGTTTTATTCCAAATCTGGCTCTTTTAAGAGGAAGATATTGTTTGAAGAGTAGTCTACCTTTCCATAGTAACAATGACTCATCTACTGCAATACATTGATTTGGAGTATAAACACTTTGAAATTTTTCAAAAAATTCCTCTATAACTGGTCGTAACTTGTTTAATCTATCTCGATTTGGATCATTAGGGTTAGGTAAATTTCGGTTATCATTTATATGAAAAAACTTCAATAGTGAATTAAAACGATTACGAGACATAACTGTATTAACACAGGTGCTTGAAATATTTTATCAGTTGACTAATAAAAATGTGTAGCAGGTTTATGAACTAAACCCATAGTAAGATCAAACCTAGAAACTTTTTCATTTCAGAAAGAGTTGTTGGGTTCCAAAAACGAACATAGGAATGTTTTGGTATATTTCTGCGCGTTTCAATAAATTGTTAAGCAAAAAGATTAGTTTGAACAACCAAATGATGTAATAAATCATCAGTAACAAATAATTGGTAATATTTTATTGGTCTAGAGTCAGAAATCTCAACATTAAAACCAGGTTGACCTAGGAACTGATGTGGTGTTGGTAATTCACCATAAGCAAGGCTTCCATGCACTGTTTAAAAAGTTGGGACAAGTCCAAAGGTTGCTGACTTGATTTTCATTTACTATATGATAATCTAAAGGACTTTCAACTTCCATTTCTTTGATATTCTCGTTGTCTACATCTACAATAGCACGATCTTCATCAAAATTGTTAATATTTATTTCAATGTCTTCAACATTAGTACAATCTTCATTAAAATTGCTAATATTTGATTCAATCTCATCGTGAGAACCATCACTAATATCTTTTCCACTGTCTTAGTCATCATCGTCACAATCCAAACTACTAAAGTAATTTATTACCTCTTGCAAAGAGTAAATTTTTTTATTGAACGACATTTTTGAAAACGTATTAAAATAAAGCCGCAATATAAATCCAATATCATAAGAAAGTCTTTGTAAAACTGCCGGAATATTCCGGCATGGTATTATTTTTATTTTCAAGCGCCGGAAATAGTCGGCACAGTTTATTTAGCGGTAATTAAAGGGTTATTTTCTTCCGTGTAAATTTCGTGTAAATAGGATCGGATGATGTTCATTTTCCTGAGCTGTTCATTTTTAGTCATTTTAGTCAAGCATTTTTTGTAACCTTCGTGTGTGATGTATTTTTGGACGATATTATTCTTGATCCCTTTGCATTTTTATTGTAATCTTTTTCGTGGAGTTTGTAAGAGTACAATTTGGACCGGAGTCTAACAAATTCTTTAATCTGCTTACCTGCGACTTTGTCCTTAAACACTCTAATGACCTTTTTTTGACACCTGGCTTGAAACCGACGCTTTTAATGGCGGGATAACTTTTGTCAAATTCGCTCCTGTTGAACTTGCTCATCACATCATCAGCAATGTCTTTGTAAAAATCATTCGTTTTGATTTCGTAAATGAGGGAGTCCGTGTCGGTTAGCAGCAAATTTGTACGATCGGAGTACATGTTCCTAATGTAATTGAAATGGAATTCGTACATTTACGTTTTGCTCAAATCCAAGATGAACATGCCCAAATAAATGGGTTTGTTTTAAACCAGCTTTGTTCTTTTCAAGTGAAAGGCGATCAAGTTTTCATCGAAAATGGTGCGACTTTCGTAATTGGGTTTGGAAGCTAATTTCTTGGCTTCTTCCTCTTTCGTTAATGGTCTCACGTCCACACGATTTTAAATGTTTTCCATGGTTTTTCCAAACACCGAATTGTTCACCAGTTTGAAATAGTCTTTTTCAAAGTCGTTGGTAGCTTGAGTTCTTAAATGGGTGCTGAGATCGATGTATTTTTTCAGCCAATCTCGTTCCTCAAATTTGATTCCTCTGTGCACCTTTACAATTTTTAACCCCATTCGTTCATACAATTTGAGATTTTCATGATGCACGACATAATTCTTTTTATTGTTCAAGTTTGGAACGAGCTTGTTCACTTTGTTAATCGTCATTCTTTCAGGAGCCAGAGGCTAATCGTTGTGCTCGTCATGAAGACTTTCAGGGTAATCCAAATCGACTTCTAATATGCATGGCAAAGATTTCCAATGAGAGAGCTCGTTTTCGCTCATCCATTCAAACCCGTGAGTGAGAAGAGGTTGGCTCATGGCCCAGCCGTACAAGTTGTTAGCGTCCAAGTACTGGATGAACGTGGACTCTTTGTTTGGGTCAAACAAATCTCCCATGTATTTATTGTTTGAAAATTCAAGTTGGTTCGGTATCAAGCTGATCCCTCCTCGGATTCCTTTCTTGATCATTAGCGCCATGTCGTAATCACTCAGAAGCTCCAAATCTATTTTTGTCATTTTAAGCACTGCGTCCCATGCTAATTCGGGTAACATGTAATACCAGGCAGGATCAAGCTTGCAGTTTTTCATGCAAACGTCTCAAAGATATCAACCAGCATCAGAACGTCAGACACGTTGTACAAGTCGTGGGAATATCTGAACGTTTTGTAATGAAACTTGTCCTAATCCGTTTTGGCGTGTGAGTAATTTTCATCGCTTATTCTCTCGTCGTTGAGTTTGGAGAAGAACGACTCTATGGGCGGTAATTGCGTTTCAGAAAGCTTCTCGATTGAGTCTATCCAATCGTAAGGGTACATGCCTTTTCTGAGCAACAGAATAAACTGCTTTCCGTATTAATATTTGCCTATGTTTTGCATTTGTCTTTGGTTAGATTTTTGGACAAGCTGTCCAAACTGGAAGCCGTGAATCTATAACTGTCAATAAATCTTAATTCTCGTTTAACTTCAATGACCGTTCCATCTTTAACAAACTCATTCACTTTAATTTCTTTTGAAAAGCTGATGTACTTTTCCTCGTTGTTGGGGATGCAGCTTAATTTTCTACCTGAAAGCTTCTTGATGAACAAGTGACTGTCGTAACCGAATAAATTGTGAAACACAACAGGGAAGAATTTTGGCATTTGATATTTTGTGTTCCAACTGCTGTGAGCAGCTCCTCTGTACTTTCCCTTGATGTGGCAGTAATCACGTACTTTGTCATTCATTGTCAAATGTGGCACACTTTTGCAGAGTTAAAATTCTTTTTATCCTCGTTGGTCATGACCATATCTTTTTTAAACTTAATCCTCTCGTAAATCTCCTTGATGTCTTTTTCAAGCATTTCTACAAATATTTTGGCGACGTCGTCAGTTTCGCTTGATGCCGTAAAAGTCACAGGCTTTCCTTCATAAATGGTTTCGTCAAAGCATTTGATGAAGTAACAAAACGAAATCTGAGTGTGTTTTTGGTACTGCTTGGTGTAAGAGTGGTTTTTATCGCACTTATCAGGATCGCACGTGTTGATCGGAGTGATGAAACTTTCAAAGTCGGCATAAACTACAAATGGAACTCTAATTGATCTCTCTTGATGGATGAACCTCATGGTTTAATTTTTTTCAGGAAGTTCGATTTTGACAGAGCTGTGATCTTGGCAGTAAGTCCAATGCTTGGAAAGCGCTTTCTCGCTGTTCATCCCTTGCAAGCAATTTCTGCAATAATATGTTTTGTGCTGATGCGCTGACGATTGTGAGAAAGCAAATCGACTAAAATTATTAATCAAGCAATAATGATTGGTCGTTTCGTTTGAAATGAGAAGCAAGTTGATGTGGTGCTTTCCATCCAAACATTTTGATTTCCGCAAAGGATAAGGGGATTTCTTTTTGCATCGAAAAACGTTCATGCTAATTTCTGGATTGTTTTTCTCAAACATTTCGATTTGAGGGAGTGAGACTGGAAAATTTATCTCTTCCCAATTCAACTCTTTAGATTTTTCAACGAGCCCTGTGTCAATCCTATAGCAGTGATCATCTTTCATATTCAGCGCCCTGGTGACACACCATTTAAAGCATTAATTGTCATTTGTGTTTTTCATGTTGATAATTGCCTTTTTGCTCGCCAGAAACGAGTCCAGAGGGATGTGTAACGAAGCGTTAATAGGATTGTAATCAATCATGTTAATGTCCATTTTAAAAATGGAAGAAACTTTCCAATTCGATCCCTCTTTGCTCTAATTGACCATGTTCTTCAGGATTTCTTCTTTCGCTCTGTCATACAACTTTCCCAAAAGCCTAGCCTCCAACAAAATTCCATATTTTGATGGAAAGGGGACAGTTCGAATTGTTTCCTCACCAATGACGATGCTCACACGTGTCATCTCGCACATCAAAACAATGTTTACTTTTTTATTTCTGTTCTTCCTGATTATCTCTTTCATAATATTTCATCGCTGCCTCTCTCGCCAAGTCTAAAAAGGCAGAAGCGTCTTGATGATTTCCTTCAACGTTGTGTGTAAATTGCTTGGTGACCCGTCTCAGCGCATGATTGCTCAATTCAAACTCAATTTGTGGTTTGTTGAATACAATCGATTTAAGAGACTTTATTCTTTTTTCGACTCGGCCTCTTGCATCGCTTACTTTTTTCTTCCTCGCATCTGGAACGTATGGATCAATCGATTTAAGCACATTGTTAAAACTGTTTACGACAACATTTCTTGCAGCTGTTGCAAACCTTGTAAATAAACCAGGAACCAACACAGACGACGAATCTGGAATAGGCTCCTCAAGGATGTGCTGTGTTGGTTTCGGAGCAGGAACCGATTTTTGGACAATCGGACGCAATGACAGGTTGAAGAGTTCTTACGAGATCGGCCTTTCGCATCTTGTAAATATTTTTCATTTTTCGCTCTCTCGCGATTTCTCGCAATTCTTTCACCGTTTTGTTTTCCATTTTTAATATGGGAATATTTTTATTTAAATCGATTCAATTTTCCTTAAATTCCCTTTAAGAAGAATTTAAAAATTCATCACATCATCGTCATTGTTTTTTCAGACTTAATTGGGTTCAAAGGACTTAATAATTTCGACTTTATATCCATTATCCACCTTTCCATCTCGATGCTCAAAGTAATTCCATCCATGTCCCATCTCTTTTCTCGTTTTGTAAGTGGATTTGTACTCGATCATCTCACCAGTTTCAACATGGGTCAGTCTCAAAGAGATGGGTATTTTTCTGATGAATTTCAACCTAACATAATTGGGGTCGATCAGTTTTTCTTGCTTTTCTTTTTTTTTCTTTTTTTCATATTTTTTCGGCCTTCCAACAGGTTTCACTTCTTTTGAGTCTTCCAAAAGCGCATCTTTACTGATCAGATTGTTTTCAACCGCAATCATTATTAACGGAATTAAATTGTTCGACGTTTTGGAAACGCCATTTTCTTTCAACAACTTTTTTAAATACTTTCTCGTATATCCCATTTTTCATTTGACAAGATTTTATTTAAGTCAATTGAGTTTTTTTTTAAATTCTCCGTGAAGAGAATTAAAAAAAGCATTATTGGGTCTATGCAACAGGTCCATACCATCTCCTCCACTTAATTAAAACAATTTATTCTTTCTGCTCCTCATCTTCAGTGTATCCTATAATATCCAGTCGACCATGTAATATAAGATAAAAGCCACTCATTAAGTTGCCGGAGTTCTTCAGCTTCTCTTTTAAGCCAATTATCTTTACGATCATTGTGCAGTTCTCCGAACGATTCCATGATAAGATATATTTCTTCTTCTGGCATGTTTCTGAACATTTCACAAAAGGCGTTCCGATACTCCTTCGGAAGATTTTTAACATGAATTGAAGCAAATTTTTCGAGTTGGTCCGAGCAGGAACAGGTCTCAAAACGACAGGTGTCGAATCTTGAACAGGCTTGTCAAGGATGTGACGCGGAGCAATGACAGGTCTTGTAGCAATGACAGGATTTTGCGAATGAAACGGTTTTGGCATGAGATGTGGTTTTCTCATGAGAACTGGTCTCGGAGCGATGACAGGTCTCACAACGGTAAGTGTCGAATCTGGAACAGGTTCGTCAAGGATGTGACGCAGTTCAATGACAGGTCTCGGCGGAATTATGGATGGTCTTGGAGCGATGACTGGTCTTTGAACAATCGGGTGAGTGAGACTTCTCACGAGATCGGGCTTTAGCATCTTGTAATAATATTTCATTTTTCGCTCTCTCGCAATTTTCCGCATTTCTTTCAATGTTTTGTTTTCCATCTTTTTCATTTGGGAAGATTTTATTTAAGTCAATTCAATTTTTTCAAATTCTCCCAAGGATTTTTACGATCTCAAAGTCCTCGTACACAATGTCTTCTGATTTGATCAATTGAAGCAAAAGCATGATTTTAAGTTTGCCAGCGATCCTTTTTTTCTCTTTAAAATCGTAATCCAGATGAAGCACGTACCTGTCGATCGCTCTTAGCTTTTCTCTTTTCTTTAAGTTGTTCCAATCTCTGATATGCACTTTAATCTCTTTCTCCATTCGCGAAAATTCAGTCTCATCACTCCACACGAGTTTGCAAAGCTTGCCTCTCTCTTCCTCGCTGAACTGGCTCGGGTTTTGAAAATTTCCGTTTTCGGTGGAGTTAACAGAATCATGAATGATACCCCCTTCTTCAAACGTAAGAAGCTCAAGATGCTTTTCTTGACCGTATCGGTCTCTATCATGCTGTATTCCAGAAAAAACGGATAAAAGCGATTCATTTTTTTTCTTCTAGTTAAATTTTTTTAGATCATTTTGTTTTAAATGGATTTTCTCGGTCTTCCCACAGGTCTCTTTTCTTCAACATCTTCCATCAACTCACTTTTATCTATCAGATTATTTTCAACCGCAAGCATCAACAGCGACATTTTACTTTTCGAAATTTTTGAAATGCCGTTTTCTTTCAGCAATTTTTTCAAATTCTTTTTCGTGTATCTCATTTTTAATATGTAAAGAATTATTTTTAAAAAAAGTCTCCTAATTCATGTGGGTGCTTTGCACCCATCATGAATTTCGAAGATTTTTCCGAGATTCTTTAACAATCTAATAATTTGAGATCCTCTTCGAGAATCAATGAAACTCATGTGGGTCCAAAGAACCTAATAAACAACATTCATTCTGTTTCCGTCTGATTTAGTCCCAAGCAATTTATCAGAGATGACAACGGCAAAAGCCTCAGTGTCTCGAGGAACGTTTGCATTAAATGTGGCTCTAATTTGCACATCTAACACTGTAGATTTTAACCTCTCAGCTTGCTTGCTCACATCAAAAACAAAAAGTGGGCAAATGTGCTTGTAATTTAACATGGTCAAGTTTGGTTGAGCGATAATCTCGCTAATTCCATAAAGATTATTGTCAAGCTTGGCTGCATCTCTGTAAGTCCTTGAGAATTTGTTGTTTGTGAAGGACAAGTCGTAGTCGACAGCAGGGTACCTTTCGCTGTTTAAAGTAACGTACAAGTTTTTCAAATCGCAGTGATTAAATACGGACGGATTCAGATCTTGATTACCATCTTTACCGGTTTGGAATCCAACAATGATGTATCTCGGTCTTTCACCAGCGGTTCTGGCGCTCAAACTCCAACTGAATGTATTGGATACACGTACAATAGATGTGTCACACTGCCTGGATCTGAACGACAATGGCACATCCACTTTCGATTCAATGATTTTATAAAGATTGTTGTTCGCCGAAACAGAGGGTGTGACATGCGGGATAAACGAGGACAATTTTCTAATATCCACTTCTCCTGCAGCTGTTCCAGTTGCTTTAAAAATGGCATCAGCATTGTTCTTTCTCGCAAAAGTAATCGTGTGTTTAAATCCGTAAAGCACTTAATCATAATCTTCGCAAAATCCAAAAATGTGCTTTAACGGAATGCAGAATGAAAATGTTCCTTTATCAGTAGGCTGCTTAATGATGCAGTCATGTCTTTGATTAAATCTTTGATAAAAATTTTTATTTAGAAAAGGAAAAAAATTTTATGCTTTTCACGGATTTGAAGAATTTTTTACGGATCATGCAATTTTCATTCCATTTCCCATTTTTGGCGGAAGAAGCCAGTTCTTTTCCTACTGATTTAGTTACCATGATCGCTTTTCTTCTCAGCTCGCTTTTTGCGATTTTGTTGGCTAAAGTAGATGCTGCTTTAGAGGCGCTCGATGTGGCTGCTCTTTTTAAAAAATTCTTCAGCATGTCGATTATTCCACTTTCTCCAACAACGTGTTTCTTAACATATCTATTTCTGTAAACGATCATTTTTTATAAGGGTGACTGTTTTTACACCTATTTTACATCAATGTACGTCATCACTGATTTATACTCGTCTTTATTAATGACATTTTGCCTCAACAGCTCGTCGCATATGGTCACAGCCTCATTTCTCGACCCTGTATTTCCAGCATGCCATGCAGCCACGCTCAAGTTAAGCCTTTGCACAAGCGCATTCGGATCGCTTGGAAGTATAATTACTCCAGACCCTTTTTTACGCTTTTTTTCACTCGTCAACTTATCTCAAATAGGCTTTATTATTTTTCGATATTTTTCGCTCTTTGAGGTTTTAGGTCTGTTTGGATTAGACTCAGAATATGTAGAGCCACTGTCTGTAAGGATTTTTAAGTAATTTTGAAGATCTTCCTCTGTAAGGTTGATTTTATCAGGAGGAGAAGATTTTGTCACAAGCTCGTAAAGACCTTTTGTTCCTTCATACCTTTCTCCACCAATAATAATAGCATTTCCATCCACAGACATCTCCATTGGTCCGGAGTACATTTTACCACCTACTTTACTCATTTCAAAATTTCTTTTCGAACTGTATTTATTACGCCCATTATGCCTGTCTAATTAGTAGGACAAAATACCCCCTAATTCATGTGGACACGAAGCTCCTAAATTCATGGTGGACTCTAGATCTTCATTGCGTGAATTGAAAACTCTATCCGCCATGCCTTTTATCTCGTTCTTCACCTTTTGATTGCTTTCAATGAGATTCTTGTAAAGCTTGCTCAAATAAGTCTGAAAATTGGCATCTGAAATATTCTCATAGAGACTGTCCTGATAAATTCTCTTTCTGCTCTCAATCACTTCTCTCACAAGCTCATCCCTCTTGTTCGGGTCTTGTATTTAAAAAAAAGACATTTTTTATAATACGGCAAAAAAAATCTCAAACACGATGAGATTGAATTCGTGATATCCGTGGAGAATCAATTTTTTTTTAGATTCGCTTGCAAATTCCTGGAAAATCATGACGTTTTTTTAAATATGTTGTTAAATGCATTTATCGCATCCTCTCTTCCTTTATTGTTCAAAGACTCTTGTGATTTCATCAATATTGCTTTTTGTTTTTGTCCTTATTTCATCCATCATGGATTTAAACTTTTGAAGCTCGTTCAAAAAGCTCGTACTCGCTGTCGCTTATTTTTCCATCCATTAAAGCTTTTGAAATGTGGTTGCTTATGGTGCTCAATTTAGATTCTGCAAGAACTTTAATTTTCTCGTGCTTCTCCGCTTTTAATGCCAGTTTTTTGTTGACTTGACCTCCAACAACAGACAAAAACCCTGCTCCAATGGCAACACTCTCGCACGCAATCGCCGCTGGAGTGGCAATAATGGTGGTTAAAAGTCCAGTTCCAACAGTCCCAAGAGCGATGCACAATACCTCCATCGAGTTATCCACATTCGAGATGGTTCTGAAAGCGCGATTGTGCTTTTTGCTGAGCGTCATTCTATTTTTCTTTTCGTTTTCAATCTCTTTTTGTATCTCGCTTATTTTGTGAAGGCGCTAATTATGCCCATCACCTGCTGGAGCCGTTGGAAGAGTCGGATACGGTCTTCCGGATCCACATGAGCCGTGTTTTTCTTTAGATAAATAACAATTAGATTCTCCGGATCCATATAAACTAACGTCGCATTTGTATTCCATTTTATTAAGCAAAAAATAAATTTTAAAAAATTTATTTTTTTAGATCCTTTGGATCCGTGGGAAGTCATTATGATTTTTTAAACGAAATTCACAAAGCATAAACTCTCTCCTTTTTTAATCATCACGTCTGACTTGCTGTTGTTGTGAATCTCCATGATGACATTATCCACCCGACTCTAAAATCAACATGTTTTGATTGAAATAATCCAGTTTTGATTTTATTCTCTCCTTCAAATTCACGAAGGCTATTCCGTTTTCAAGTTTAATTCCGAACATAAAAGTTATTTTCTGATTAGCCAGTCGATTTAGTTTAATGTCGCTTTGTGCAAATATTTCGTATCTGCATCTTACTTTCACGGGAGAGCGCTCCAAATGTTTATCAAAAAACAGGGTGGATTTATTCCATCCTTTGTGAGACTTTTTATCGAAATTAATCATTTTTCTCACACGCTGCGATTCCATCTTTTTTATTAAAAAAATATTTATTTTTTCTTGCATTTTTTCTGGAGTTGTATTCTTCGTCTTCTTTTCGTTTTCGGAGCAAGCTTTTATATATTTCTTCTTGTCTCCATTTGAGTTCTCTTAAAGTTTTGCCTTCTTTAGTTTGGAAGACGTAAATTTCCATTCTGCCTGTTTCTTTGTCAAATTCTTCAATGGAGTAAGTTTCTCGAATGACAGGGTAACAATTCTTTTTTTTAATATGGGAAGAAATTTATGTCATTTTACAAAATTTTTTCACGCGCAATAATACACCTGTCCGAGGAGAAGATAAAAGCTTCCGGAGTGTCCTGTTTGTGCGTCACCATATTTGAGCGTGTCGACGAGCCTTCTGCCGATGGAAACGCTGGGCATGGAATCAGTCTCTCCGAAATTTCTGTAAAAGGAGATGGTGGTGGTGGAGCCGATGGAGGCAGTGGATTGGTACAGCAGTCCGAACAATTTGTTGTTGAACGAGGTTATGTTTGATCCGTTCCATGAGGACAAGTAAAAATCTTCCAATACAGACGAGGAGAAGATGCACTTGTTTTCGCCGTCATAACTTGGGAAGAAAGTGTAATTGTTTGCATTGAAAGGTGTCCAAGGGCTGAGTACAGCGCCATTGCCAGGAGGTAAATTACCATCATACATTCTCAATCTGGACTCCCACCAGTTTCCAGAGGCGCCAATGATGTGCACCCTGATGTGTTTAATAAAAACGCCATTTCCTCTTCCTGATGAATTGAGAAGCACGTATTCTTTTCCGTAAGTGGTGTTGAAATACCTGAACGTCCTTGAGTACAACGTAACGCAGGAGAGGAGAGGCGGGATTGTGATGAATGTGGATATGAATGGTTGAATCCAGTAGGTGATTGCGGAAGCATTCTTGTTGAACATTTGTATGCCCAAACTTGTTCTGAACGGCATGTCGAGCGTGAAGTACCCTCCCAAGGAAGTAGCGCTGAAAACGTTGCAACCTTGCAAAGAGTCGGCGTAAGACGGTTCTCCGAGAAAGGAGAAGAGCAATTCGCAAGCAAGGGCTACACTGTCCACACCATCAACGTATGTGACCGTTGAATAATTCCCCACTCCAATTTCTCCATCCTCAAATATTCTGATAAAAACATTTCCAGGAACGTTTGTTCCAGTTCCACTCATGGCCAACAATAACCTTCTTAGAACTCCAGGACCGTCCGAGTAGGTCAAAACTGTAACCGCATCAGGTAATCCTCCTACTATAGTTCGTTGTTTTAATCCCAAACTGGTGAATCCTGATCCTGGAACGAGTCCTAAAAAGTTGGATTTTTGTGCTGAAACATCCACGTAGTATTTCATCGCTCCATCTTACAAGTCTTTTGGTTAATCAAGCACGTTGATTAACCTGTGGAAATTCAAATCCAAGTCCGCAGTTCCAGTTCCTGAATGCGTGTCCACGTAATTTTTTGTGGCAGAGTCTGAGGATGAAGTGGGCTCGGCGAGATTTGTGAGCTTGTGTGACGTCGTGTTAATATAATGAGTAAATGATGCTCGAGTACGCCACTCGAGTGCCCACGTAATTTTTTGTTGCGGCATCGTGCAGAGTGGTTGGCTCAGAGACGTTGAGCAATTTGTGGGAATTTAAATCCAAGTCTCCCGCGATCGTGCTCGACCGGTCTGTTTTGATGCGTATGCTCGAGCTTACATCCACATAATTTTTTGAGGCTGCGTCATGAGGATTTGTCGGTTCGTTCAAATTGATCGCTTTGTGGAAATTTAAATCAAGGTCTGCAGTTCCCACTCCGCCTGACGAATGAGTGTCCACGTAATTTTTCGTGGCGGCGTCATGGGAGTTTGTCGGCTCTGCTAGGTTGATGATTTTGTGAGAGTTGAAATCAATGTCTGAAGTAATGGTGCTATTTCCATCTGTTCTGACATAGTTCCCTTGATAAAGTGGTTGGATTATATAAATACCTCCCCAATTCTGTTCTGCCAAATTTGACAATCATTTTTATATACGAATTTTTTTTTTTACCAAAGTGTGTTAACGACGTTTTAAAAGTCATTTCCTTCGTCCATTTTTTCAAGACGTAAAGACGCAAGTGACCGCAGTAAGACGTGCCTCCAAACTGGTCCCTTTCGCTGTTGTAGTTGACTGGACTTTTCAAATAATTGACGAGCTCAACGAGAGGAGGTTGAGCGTAAGAGTCAAAGCTGTATTTTTTATCCCCGTCTTGTACAAACAGACCCAATGAAACCCGTTCGTGCTCGAGTCTACTGTGTTGACAATTCCGCAATCTTTTTCCCTGGTCTTTTTTGGCAATTCGTCTCTGACAAAAACACCGCTAAAGTTTTTTATTTTTAGCTTTTTTGCCAACTTTATCAATTGAAAGTTTGTAAGAGGCTCGTTAGGCAAGACAACTCCTTCAACATTGATCATTTTTAAATTTGTGTGAGAATTTAAGTGATTATTTTTTTCGTTCTTCCTCATTTTTTTAAGAAAGGCGCCATTTTGATGACTTGTTCGCGAAGAAATTTTGATATTTTTTTAAGCACTTCGATAAACTTTTCTTCTTCTGCAGTCATGCCATTTTTTTCGTTCAAACCAAGAAAGGACATGGAGTATCCAGTGAGTTCATTCGATTCCAAAATGTGGCTTTTAAACACATCCAGCGAAAACAAATTGGGAGTTCTTAAAACGACAGGACCTTTTCCAGAGGGGTAATTGTAATACAATGGAATTTTTTGGTATTGAATTGGTTTTGTGGCAGCGTAAATTTCTCCAACTGATAATTTGTTTCCGTCAAAATTTTCGATGGTAATAAAATCCATATTTTTATAAAGAAAAGAAAATTTTTTAAATCATTTTTTCAAACGGATCAATTTTACTCTTTTATTTTGTTCTTTGATTTTATTTATTTTTTTGCAAGCATATTTAAATATATCATCTTTTAAAATGCCGCTTTTTTCAAAATTAACTAATCCACACTTTATTTATAATGCAAAAATGCCCATTTTACATTCATGAGTAATAGAAAAGTCCAAATTATCTTTTCCAAAGTTGTTGTAAATTTGGTTATGGTATTTTTCGTAATCGGGTGTATTTATATATTCTTCTTCGCATTGTCGGGTTTTAAGGTATTCTTCAATGAAAGGTTCAGTTAGAACTATCATTCTGACATTTTTATTATCAGCATTTTCCATTTCTTTTTTTATATGAGAAAAAAAAATTTTTTTTCTATCATTTTTGCAAATGGATCAATTCTTTATGATCTACCAACGAGTTGAATGAGTCTGGATATCCTATCCATTTGAACAGTGATTTGTTCTTTTGTTTGCGAATCACTTTTTCAAATCTGAATATGTCTTATGAGTCTTTTGCATTTCCTGCTCGTAATAAGTGCCTTGTGTTTCTTCGCCATTGGCGTCGGTGATTTTATATGTGGGTGGATCTGTGTGCTGAATTTTTGACACCTTGAAAACCTTTTCAGTCCATCTCGGCGTGTACCCTTTTTCAAAATTGGACTTTTTTTTAGTGATCCTGACTTTGTCTCCCATGAAGAATTTCGGTTCGGGTCTCTTTCCATTCGATCCATATAAAATTGGCCATGCCCTATTCTTGTTCTTTTCATCGCTGGCTTCAACAGGAGTCATTTTGATGGAAGAGTGTTTTGTGTTTGAGTAGTTGCTCACCATTTCATCTAAAGCATCAATGTACTTTTTGGTGTTGTTTGCTGAAAAGTATTTGAACATTTTTTCTTTCATCGTTCTGTTCCATCGTTCGACGACGCAACTTTTTTCTTCATTTTCAATGGAATATAATTGCACTCCGAGCGCTTTCACATGCTTGTTGTAAAATTCTTTTCCTTTGTCCACCCACATTTTAGAGCACCTTCTTTTGTCGAAGATTTTACTTAAAGCGTCGACCACATCATGACCCGTTTTGTTTTTTAAGGGTGCAATCCATCCGTACTTTGAAAACACATCAATCACCATGAGCAAGTATTTTACGCCGTTGTTGAATTTAGAAAACGATTGCATGTCAACTAAATCAGCAGCCCATATTTCATCGATGTCATTCACAACCACTCTTCTTCTTTTGAAATGATGAATCACTAGTTTGTGAAGTTCGTCTGCAAGCTGATCCGTCCATTTCCGATCCTTCGTGGAAATTTTTTTTTTCCTGACACCTAACCCGAATTTGGCTTTGGCATTGATGATAGTAGTGATGATTTTTCTTTCGTTTATTTCTCTTTGGGTTGGGTTGGGTATGGAGTTCATTTCTTCAAGTATCATTTGATCTGCTAAATTTCTGTTTTGTCTGTCGTTGAAATATTTGTAAGCGAGATCATGATGGTAAGCAGCATTCTCCACCCTGTCGACAGGTTTGCTCAAGTCTTTGTAGGCGTCAGTGGAAATGAGCCTTTTATCTAAATTTTTGTCTGGACCGGGAAAGTTCATGCCAGGAATGTGCATTTCTCCCGGAAACATTGCCCAGTGAAGTTTGATTTTGCTGGATGGTCTGTTGATCGAGTTGACCAAGTCTCCTCCTTTCGTCGCAGATCCATTGGACCCGTGCGAAGCTGATGAAACAAATATGTTTTTGGTCGTTCCGCAAACATCGCAAGTTCCTTTGAGTTTATTTCTGTTGTTTTTGCAGACTTCGCTTCTCAAGTGGATTATCTCAGTTTTTCTTTTGCATTTAACGAAGTACATTTTATTTTAGAAAATTTTTTTAAAATCAAAATGGAAGTGATTGATTTGTCATGGAATATTGGTAAGAGCAAAAGGAATAATGACAAGCTTTTACCGAGAAGTATACGAGGAATCATTGTTGGAAAGTCTGGTTGCGGAAAAACGTATTTGCTGTTGAATTTGCTGTTGAGACCAGGATGGTTGGATTACAACAATTTGCATGTTTTTGGGAAGTCTCTTTTTCAGCCAGAATACAAAATACTGAAAAGTTAGTTCAAGAAAAAACTGCCAAAAGAGATTATTCTTGATTTGTTCAATATTCAAAATAAGATGGAGAAATTAAGCCCTGAATTAGTCATTGAGGAAATTTCAAAACAATGAAGCGACAAAACAGACATGGAGTGCAAGTTTTTTGAAACAGCTGACGACGTGCCTAAACCAGAAGATCTTGACGCATCGAAGAACAATTTGATGATCTTTGACGATTTGCAATTGACCAAGCAAAACAAGTGCGAAAAATATTACATCAGAGGAAGGCATTCCAACGTCGATTGCTTCAATTTGGCTCAAAATTATTTCATGCTTCCGAGACAAACCATCAGAGAAAATGCAAATTTTATTTGTTTGTTTCCGCAGGATTCGAAAAATGTGGACCAAATTTATCGAGACCACGTTTTCAGCGACATGAAAAAAGAAGAGTTTAAAAAGTTTTGCAGGCATTGCTGGTCTGAACCTCATGGATTTGCGGTGATTGATTTATCATCAAAAAAGAGTTATGGAAAATATCGAAGCGGATTTGATGATTTTTATTTTCCGTACTCACAATAAAAACTTCCAGAGATCGGAAGGATTTAAAAAATTCGAAGAATTATCCGTGAATCGCAAGCGAATTTTAAAAAATGCAATAAAAAAATGCAATAAAAAGCAAACCTTTCCAATATAAAAATAATGCGGGATTTTATCTCATTGTAAAGTCTAAAAAAGAAACTCCAGCTGTAAAAAGCAGCGTGATTAGAACATACTTTGACAGGCCAATCGAGTTGGATTTGAACAAGTTAGTGGGGCTGGAGACTTACGCAGTTTTACAAACATCAGCTCTAAAAATAATGTTTTTAGGTACATTCCAAACGTTGGTTTTAATAGTTACACCATTTACATTGAAGAAGGGGCGTATGAATTGAGTTAGATCAACGATTATCTTCAGAAAGAAATGAAAAAGCAAGTTGGAAATTTGTACAGAGTATACGGAGTGGTTATTGGAGCAAACGAGTCTACATTGAGATCCACATTGACATTTGGAAAGCCAGGAGCGATGAGGAGATATTGGGTGGATTTTAACGTGAATAACAGTTTGGCGTCATTCCTTAGATTTGATAAAAAGGAATAGTCGTACGTGGAAAAAAAGTTAAGATCCGACAAATCCTGATTAAGTAACGAGTTACATCGACTACTGCGAGTCTGAGACTATGGTGAGAATTGAAGAATTGTCGGTGATCAGAGTGACAAACGACATTATCGGTTCGTCTTATTCAGATGGAAAAAGTACGAACAACATTTATTCTTTTTATCCAAATGTTCCTCAAGGGAATAAAATTATGGAAAAGCCTTTCCACTTGTTATACTTGCCCATCGCGGTGAGGAAAATTTCAATAATGGAGACGCAAACTGTAGATCAAAATGGAAAGTTAATAGACTTTAGAGGGGAAGATATCGTTGTGAGATATCACGTCAGAGAAAGAATATCCTCATTGTTGTATGATCTTAACACGAGCAGCGCTGTCGATCGGTGAAATTTCACTTGTGAAATTCGCGGATCCAAAGGATCTAAATTTTTTTCTTTTGTTAAAAAAATGAGCAATTATAAAAAGATTAGATTGAATATTTCACAGGGTCAAGCTGATAAAATAAAAAAAGCGATTCAAGAAGAGAGCGACGTCAGTATAAGGCTGTCTCATCAAGATTCGGACGGAAATCACGTCCTGGCTGTGACAAAGTCTCAATTGAACAAAATTAAAAAAGCGTACGACAATGGTACAGGTGTCACACTTAAACTGAGCAAAAGACAGTTGGTGCACAACTCGAAAATTGAAGGAGGATTTATCGGAGCTCTTTTGCCATTATTAGGAATGCTCGGAAGCACTCTTGCAACGAGAGTCGTCCCAGCTCTCGCCACTGGATTATTGGCAGGAGTTGGTTTGTCTGCCGGTTCTGCCATGGTTGATAAAATTGCAGGAAGTTTATTTGAACAAGAATGGAAGAGGAATGAAATTGACCGCAGCAGGGTTAGGCTTGTTTTAAAGACCTTGGGTGAAAAACTCATCAGTAAGTGGAGATGGATTGTTCGTAAGAAGCGGAAAAGGATATGAATCCGTTGGATCCGGTTTATTGCTAGGTCCAAATTCACCGTTTTCGAGCATTCCGTTTTTAAATTTAATTCTTTAAGACCCGGTTTTTGAATACATTCTTTGAAAACGTTTGAATGTTTTCAAAGAAAATACGCTTTCACAATTCCAATTTCCCCCGTGGATGAAATCAAGATAGGTTTGTCCTTTTCAACAAACACGTCAATCATGCTTAAAAAAGAAACGATTTTTGAAATTCGAAACAGCTGCTCCGAGCGCTGCACGCAATGAACCCGCATTTTTTCCAAAAAATCTTCCTCACCAAACTTAAAGTTTTCTAAAAAATGCCTTGAGTTGTGCTTGAAAATGAAAACACTCCTTTTTTCCGAGTCACGCTAAATTCAGAAATGGGATTAATCATCTTGCACATGTCGCTGAATCTTGAAACGGGAATGGACGTTTTAGACTCAGGAAGAAAAGAGTAGTGATCGCACAAAGACACTTTTTGAACGCTTTCGGTAACCACTTCGAGACTGTACTCAAATTTGTCTAACGATTTCACGTCGATAATCAAAGTACCCGGATTGACAATGGAGAGTGTGACTGTGTTTTTGTTTTTCATCGTTTTGAACGTCTTGCTGATTTAACTCTCAATGCCGATATGCAACGACTCTTCAAAATCAAACACGTATTCGTCAAACTGATGAGCAAAAAGACTAACTTCAAACATAAGATTTATCATGGTTATTGTTTTGAAATGAATTCCCTCTTCGTCAATGGTGAAACTCACCATTTTGATGTTATTGAACAAAAATTCAAACAAAGCTTTCAATTTGACGGCGTGTTTTGTTATAGCAATAAACTTTTTTTTTTAAAAAAGAAAGAATTCATTTATGTCGATTGATAAAAACTGTCCGGAAAGTAAAAATGAACAGCTCAGGAAAATGAACGTCACCCGATCCTATTTACACAAACTTTACACGGAAGAATTAATAAAGTCCCACTCAGCGCAGACGACGGTAAAAGAGTCATCTTTGAGGACGGAATGAGCACACTCTCCCACGGACATTACAAACTAAAAAAATTATGAAAAAGGTAAGTACCATAAGCCCACAAAAATTAAATTGAGACACAAAAATATATCAAAAATGAAAATGGCCCAGAACCCGTGCACACAGAAAAAATAATATGAAAAAATGAAAATGGCCCAGAACCCATGCACACAAAAAAAATATATGAAATAATGAAAATGGCCCAGAACCCATGCACACAAAGCATATGAAAAGATGAAAATGGCCCAGAACCGGTGAAGCGTTTTTAATTTACTGCCGTTAAAATTTTACTGCGGAGTAAAATTTCAACGTTGGAATTTTACTGCTATCGTTATTATTTTACTGACTTTTTTAATATACAGTTTTTGGCGTTTATTTTTTCGGCGTTTTCAAGTTATTAATCTAATTATTGTTTTTATTTAAATGTCTACAAACAAACTTTTGTTTCTTGAAGGTGGTTGTAGTAATAGA
>QPEY01000317.1:34103-46108 GCA_014706445.1 Hydra viridissima
AGCCATTCACCTTGGTATTAATGCTGTTAGAAAGCAAATATCTTCAAGATTTTTATGGCATTCAATAGTGGAGGATATCACAAAGCATATAAATCAATTTGAGCGATGTCAGAAAACCTCCAACAGAAATCTTAAAGTGTCTCCTGCTTTAAAACCTGTTAAAGTGGAACATCAAGTAATAAAGCAAGTTGATGTAGATTTAATTCAATTACCTGAATCAAATGGATTCAAATTTGTGATTGTTCTTATTGATTATTTTTCTAAATGGACTGAAGCTGAACCTCTAAGAAAGAAAACAGCAGTATCATTAGCATCCTTCCTCTTTAAGATTATATGCAGACATGGTTGCTTTAAAATACAAATCAATGACTAAGGTCGGGAGTTTGTAAACTCTGTATCCATTGCATTACATGATATGAAAGGTACTCAGCAGCATGTTACCTCGGCTTACCATCCACAAACCAATGGCCTTGTAGAGAGACAGAAACAAACAATTAAGAAAGCAATCATTAAGGTCTTAAATGAAAATGTTCAAAATTGGGTGTCAGTTTTAGATGGAATCCTTTTTGCACTACGTGTTAAAGTGCATGATTCAACAGGGTACTCACCATTTTTCCTTATGTATAACCGACAACCCTGCCTTCAATCGATGTAAAATACATAGATAGACTCAATGATGAGGAATATAATCCTGTATATGATAAAGAGGTTTTACAAAAAGATTTAGAAATGAAAAGAGGAATTGAAGAAAAAGCCATGAAAAATATTGTTTGTTCACAAAAGAAACAAAAAATTGACTATGACAGAAAGCATGCAACACCATCAAAATATTGTGTTGGTCAGAAAGTACTTTTAAGAAATCTTAAAAGAGATTATAGGAAAGGTGCAAAAATGACTTTCTTGTAGCTGGGTCAATTTAAGATTCTTGTTATTTTATCAAATTCTACATGCTTATTAAGGAACAGTAAAGGGAATAACACATTGCAAAAAAAATATTCTCTACATCATCTTAACCATTTGTTAAAAAAGAAAGTAATTCAAAAATGTCTGAATTATCTTCAGAATGTGGTGATAAAGATGAATTTCAACGCCACTTTAACTTTATGAAACATCCCTCCAAAGATATTCGGCAGGAAATTGCTGAAAAACTTGCTCTCAAAATACTTGTTATGCCAGATCTTATAGATGGAAAAGAAAATGATGTACCTTTGAAAATGCATGCATGCAAAGCTGATGGAAATTATTTAATTTTTTTTCGAGCAATTTTTTTTTGGTATCAGGTTCTGAATATCAACATGTATGTGTTCGCGATCTGGTTGTGAAAGACATGACAACAGAACCTTGCTTCAGTCACTTATCAGGATATTTAGGTGATGACGTGGAAAATTATCTCACCAAAAGTGGCATGGCCGCAGATGGTATATGGGCTACAGATGTAGAGATTCTTGGTACTGCAAATCTTATTGGAATTGATATAGCGGTGTGGTCGTTCACAGGACAAAAACTAACATGGCTGAAATATCCAGCTTCCACTAAACTTCACCAACTAACATTTCAGATTATTCTTTTAGAAAATAAAAACAATAATCATTTTAATGTTGTTTTGTCACTAAAAACTTTAAAGTGAGAAAAATTTATACTGAAATAAAATGTTGTTGGTTCAACCTGTTTTCCATGTTATTTTAGAAGTATATACAGTCCTATTGGAAGCATATTTGAACCCATTCGTCAGATATATACGTCAATAAAAATACGGCCTTCAGTTATTGGTAAATTTATTTGATATATGTTCCTAAATGTAAAATCTTCTAATGCTAAGAATAAGGGAAAATGCATAACTTTACATAAAAAAGTGAATCAAAATCTAGCCTGGAAAGTAAACTATCATTTAATGTATGCATTAAATAGTAAAAGTTTCATAGGAAAAAAAAATTGAAGTACCCTTAGTTATATAAAACATGTATATTTTTACCTGCCCCTCCTACAAACTTTAACATCTTTTCTTTTCTTGATGACAGTAAAAAAATAACGAGCGCAGTAAAATTTTAACGTTATAATTTTACTACGCAGTAAATTATAACGTTAAATATTTACTGCGCAGTAAAATTATAACGTTAAATATTTACTGCGCAGTAAAATTATAACGTTAAATATTTACTGCGCAGTAAAATTATAACGTTAAATATTTACTGCGCAGTAAAATTTTAACGGAGTAAAATATTAACATGACACCGGCATTTCCTACTACTAATGATTATTGAACAATTTTGTATTTTGCTAAAAATTTCCACAAAACAACGGTTCGCTTAAGTGAAAGAAATTCTATTTTCTCAGATATCATATCACAGATTCAGTTTTTGAAATATTTCATTAATAAAGCTACAATTGATGACAAGTTCATTGGCCTGGAGACTACACTAGCTGATTTAATTAATTCAATAGAGAGTAGGCTCAAACAATATACTGATAACTATAACATCATCTTGACAACATTTCTTGACCACATATTCAAATTAAAAATGTTCAAAAATGAAAACTTCTTCTCAGCTGCTGAAACAAGTTTTGAGAAAATAACCATTCAACTTATCGAAACCCATGAAAATATAAAAAACATCAAAGTTACTGAAAATGAGCAGTCTGCAGCTTGTGACACTGAATTTATTGACTCAGAATATGCAAATAATGGTACAGTACTGAATGAATAAAAAAATATAGTAGAAATGGATTTTGACAATTGCTTTGAAGAACTTGTAGGATTTAATTATAAACAAATCGGTCAACCACAAACTTCAGTTTCAAATGAAACTTTATTAAACGAAATTCAACTCTATTCAAATGAAGAACTTATTGACAATGAAAGCAAACCTTTGTTGTGGTGGAAATCACAGAAAACCAAAATGCAACTATTTGCAAAGCTTGCTTTAAAGTATTTAAGCTGCCCACCGTCTTCTGTGGAGAGTGAAAAACTTTTTAGTATTGGTGGAAATGTATATACTGCAAAGAGAAATAGCTTAACAGGAGCTCATTGTGAAATGTTAGTGTTTCTTAACTATAATATGAGAAATTAAAAATATATGATTTTGTCTCTTTAACCTTTTTTTTAAGTATACAAATTTCAAAATAAAAAAGTTTTCCATGTTTTTGTCTTTGAGAGAACCGGTTAAAGTATCGGTGTCATAATCGGTATCAGTATCGGAAAATAACTCAGTATCGGTATCGGTCAAAATTTTGCTTTCGGTACAGTTCTAACAAAAAATTTTATTTAAGCTTTTTTACATTTCGCTATACTTTTTCTTAGTCATTTTAAAATTATCCTTACAGGTCTATTTTATCATTGACAGACTTTGTCTACACGAAAAAAGTTCCAAATTTACCAACATTCTTCTGGAAAAAAAATGTTCGTGCCGAGAACTACCCAGCAAATATATGACGGCTTAAGACCGTCTTATTCAGGTCTTTAAATGGTCTTGTCTTCAAATGACGTCTTCAAGACGCCCTTTAAAACACTGCACCAAAAAATTTCGCGTCTTCGTAAGACGTCTTGAAGGCGTCTTTATTTTTCGAATAATTCTAGTAAACAAAAAGACGTCTTATAATTGTCTTAAAGACGTTTTTAAAAAGACTTTCAGCGTGAATAAACTTCGTGTTTTTTAAAGATGTGAAACTTTCCATATAAAGTTTTATCTCGAGCAATATTAATTCTCTAAATCAATATTCTAGCAAAACGTTTCATATGGGTACCATTATGGAAATTGAAAATCGAATGAAGCGTCGTCGCTTGAACAAAAGTATGTTGAATTTTATTATGACATTTGAAGATGAAGATTTTAATGTTAGTACATCGAACTTGAATCCTGAACTTAACGCTTCTCAGGCTGAGCATGAAAATCCTTGAAAAGCCCTTAATGATGTTTTTAAAGAATGCGGAGAATACAATAAGACTTCAAGTTGTAATTATGGGAATTTTGAATATAGTAATGCAGCACCACTTTTGACAACAGAAACATTACCAGAAGATTTGGCAATGTGGTCTTCGAAACGTATGTAAGGTCATACAGGATATTACTCCTGTGAACGATGCCAAGTTAAAGGATTTTACGAGGAACATAGAGTGGTCTTTATTGATAACAACCCATTAACTCCAAGATTAACTGAGGGGTTTAATTCCTTTTTGTACACTGATCATCAGAAATCTCTTACTGTTTTAGCTAAACTTAAAATATCTTGTGTTTTGCTTAAAATATCTTCCTTTTTTAATGTCTGGTCTAAAACATTGTAGACTTTCAAATGGCCAAATAAAAAAAATATCAGATAATCTATTAACTTACGTGGTATGATGCCATCTGAATTTGCTCGACAACCACCTTCCCTGTTAGAGTTAGATCAGTGGAAAGCCACTGAGTTCAGATAATTTATCTAATAATGTTACCTTAGTTTTAAAGGGTGTTGTTAGCAAAGATATTTATAATTATTTTCTTAAATTGCATGTTTCAATAGTGATTCTCTTAAATGAAGACAGTGAATTTAGGAAACATTATCTTGCTTTTGCTAGAGGACTAATTAATTATTTTGTTATCAATTCATAACATTTATATACAAATTCATTCTGTGTTTACAATGTTAACTGTTTACTTCATATTTGTGATGATGTTGTTAAATTTGATTGTTCACTAAATAACATATCTTGTTTTCCCTTTGAAAATTATATGCAGACATTAAAGAAAGCAGTAAAAAACTCAAAGAGTCCTGTTGTTCAAATAGCCAAGCAATATCAAAGTATACAATCTTTGTTAAATTCAAAATCTTGAAAACTAAAAGTTTCAGTGAAACTGAATAATTCATGTTTTTACAGAGAAGAAAATCAATTTTGATTTATATATACAACCTATTCAGTCTAAAATCTTTCAAATTTTCTATATACCAAATATTGATGAAATTAGAGTAACAGTGGTTGAGTTAAAAATGGAAAGTCTTTGCCGAAAGGTTGTTGTTCTACCTTGGAAGGAAGGTCTTGCATACTTTCCTTTATTGCATGAAATAGAACATTAATTGAAAGGTTTTTTAATTGAAATTTCTTTTGATTAAATATTTTATATTTATTATGTTTTATTAATTTTCATCTTGCATCCAAAGTTTGATATGAACCAGAGAGACCACCAGGTTTTATGTCGTGTCACTCAACCAAAACCTTTATTATTAGTTTAGTATTAGTTTATATTGATTATTATAATGTTTTTTAAATCAAAATCACGTGTTAACATTTCAAAAATGATAATTAAAAGCCTTGAATAAATGCTAAAAAAGGTTGTTAAAAAATCGGTAAAAAAGTCATCGTAATGACGACTTAAAAAAAACAAACGGGTGTCTTCTATTAAGCAATACAAATAACTTTTACATATACCTATTTAAGAATCAGATATTATAAAATTTTGTAAAATCAACTTTCAAAAAAAGATTAAAAAAAAAATTATAATAACTTTTCCTAAAGATTGGATTTTAAGTTACACTTTTCTCAAAATTATATATTTATTAATAAAATCGTGTCATTTGAAACAAGATACCCGTGTTATTTTTTGGATTTATTTAACATTTTTAATCATGAGCTAGCAACAGTTAGCTCATCGATTGCTGTCTTTGAACGAAATACCTTTTGGTGTTGCTGCTGGGAATTTTTTGGAGCGAGGTCCATGTCTTTAAAACCCTGTAAATTCAAGATCTAATGAAGCTGTATATATATATTCTGGGTATTCCCTTGAAATTTGTAATTTCCCAACTGTAGTTCGCTCAAGTTGTAGAAGAAACCTTTACTTGATGAAGTTGGGCAATACACCCAGAGGTTCGTGGGGAGAGAAATTATCAAAGGTAATTCTCATATTTATAAAATAAAATAGTTTTTTAAAGTCATTAATATTTTTTAAAGTGTTTTTATAAAGTAAGCCTATTAAGCCTGATGTTTTTGTTTTTTTTACCTTTTTATTAAAAAGACTATGCCACTATTTATATCAAATTATTCATTGTAATGAAGCATTTATCTTTATACATTTAGGTATTTAAATATCACTTTTAAAGGTTGAGTGGAAAATGCTGACCAGGAATTCAACTTCATTGCTCCAAAGTAGTGAAACAGAACCAATCATATCTTCTTCACCAGATAACTCAAAGCTCTGTGGAAAATAGGGTTTTTCATTACTGTTTAACAGTAACAGTAAAACAGCTGTTTTTTGGTCAAAAATGAAAAACAGTAAATAGCTGTTTTTTCAGAACTGTTTTTACTGTTTTTAATGACTTTTTCATGTTTAAAAAATATTACGTATTGGTGATAAGTTAGTGTTTTTCCTTGTGTTTTTCAAAGAGAAGAAAGTAAAATCTTGGGTGTTTTTAAAAGTAACACATTTAACAGTACGTATTAAATCATTTTAATTTGATTTAAGAATACAATAACAATGCTTATATATTTCAGCAATGTCGTCAGTATGGGATTTTGCTACAAAACGAAAAAATCCAAAAACAAAATCTCTCGAAGGACAATGCTCGCGATGCAACAAAATCATTGTCTGTTCTGGAAATTCTACAACTACATTGAAAGCACATCTTAAGACACATGGAATTGATTTTGAAAGGTCAGCAGCTGGCACATCCAACGAAGAACCAACAGCAGAGAAAAGAACAAAATCAATTTTTGAATTTTTCAATCGAAAATCCCTCAAAGAAATAGTTACAGATATGGCAACTGATGGTATTTCAATTAGAGCAATAACTAGAAACAATTATATTCGTCAATCTATATCACGAGATGGTTACAAACTTTCAGCTAATGAACGTGATGTCATGAAATTAATTATTGAAGATTTTAACGAGAAGAAAGCAAAAGTTGTTGAAATAATTAAGGAAAAACTTACTAATGGAGCAAAATTCAGTATGTGCGTAGACGAATATACAACAATAAGAGGAAGACGATTCTTTGGAATTAATATACACAGCAGCGATGATAAAGTCACTATTAAAACTGGTCTTGTTCGCATTGTTGGATCTTGTTCTGCTGAAGACATGGTTGTCGCTATGAAACAACATTTAACTGAATTTGGAATTGACATGAACAAAGATATTGTTGGCTCAACTCAGGATGGAGCAGCAGTGAATAAAAAATTCATTAGACTTGTGGATATAATTGGCCAGTTTTGCCTAAACCATGCTCTACATTTGGGTGTCTGCGATACTTTATATAAGAAAGAGAATGAAATTGAGGAACACTATTTTGATAGCGATGAATCTGATGAAAGTGATTGCTTTGATGATTGCCTTGATTTGCTAAATGATGACGACATTGAACAATCTGAAATTAGTTATCACGATTTGCTTAAAAATTCTCGAAAGCTTGTCAAATTCATAAAAAATTCAACAGTTCGCAACAACATTTTTTTGAGTAAAGTGAAAGCTTTAACAGGACGTGAAATTGAACTACATCTTGATGTAAAAACTCGCTGGAATTCAATTCCAACCATGTTGGACTCGATTATTAAGACTGAAATGGCAATTCGAGAGACTTTATTTGAGTTCATTTGGATTCAATTGATTTTATTGCTCTTCGTAATCTTTATGATGCTATGGAAACGATAAAACTTGCAGTTCAGCGTTTAAGTCAGGAAGATGCAAAATGCTGAAATAATTTTGGAATTTATGTTTAAAAAATTGTCAATGATCAACAGCAAAATCAGTGAAGAATTGTACAATAACTTGAAAATCCGTACTGATGAAAGATTGAACAAGGATGTTATGAATCTTTTAAAGAGTTTAAAAGATCCTTCAAACACTCCAACAAAAGCAACATTGATATTTGCCGGTCGTCTTGCTTCTCAATTGTTTGGATTTGATGAAGAAACTGAAATAGATGAGTCGATACAATCCGAATCTGAAAATGTTAGTCTATCACTAAACGACGAATTAAACTTGCTTCTTCGTAAAAAACATACAACAACAACAACTGGATCAGATTTCAAATGGTTAAAATCGGAATTCACTCTTTATAAGAACACTGGACAACGTACAGAAAACTTTCAAAAATTATTCAATGCACTTTTAAGTATTAAACCAACATCAACTGACGTTGAGCGTGTTTTTTCAGTTTGCACAAATTTTTGCACAAAAATTAGATTGCTTTTGTCCGACGAGTCACTTAAAGCTCTTGTCTTTTTAAAATTTTATTATAAAAAATGAAGAAAAAATTGTAGTTTGTATTCGAATAGCTGAATAAATAGTTAAAGTTTTTGATCCTTTAATAAAATTCAAAAATTGCGTTTTTTAATAGCTTTATTTATTTAGTCTGCTTCAAATAAAGCTTCTAAATTTATTTTTGTAAACGACATTGACAAATATAAAGACATTGACGTTTTTTGCTCCTTAACTTGTGTCATTATTTTAATTTCTTATAAAATTTTAAAAAACAGTAAAAACAGCTGTTAACAGCTGTTTTTTTTGAAATTGAAAAACAGTAACAGCTGTTTTTTCAAAACAGCTGTTTTTGAAAAACCCTAGTGGAAAATGTTTCTCAATGTTAGCACCTGGAGACACTCACAACAGTTCTTCTTCAGTTGCTGTAACAAACTTGATCTCTCTTGCCAAGAGTTTCGGAAGTATTCAAGCTGAACAAGTTGCTTCAGGTTTATTAAAAGATAAGATGAAAGATGACTGCATTCCAAAAGGAGCAACCTTTTCTTTATCAACTAGTGGAAATCCATTGGTTGTAACTGTTGGATGTCCTGCAAATAAGGCATATCAAAGAACAGTAAAACAAGTATCTTTACAGGTTGTAAAAGAAGTTTAAATAGTATTGGAACTTTGTATTAACATAACCAAACAATTAATAACTTCACTTTGGAATGGATTAGGAAATAAGCCTGGTGTAGAACCTAATAATTTTGGAAAATTGAATGATCTTGAGGAATCCATATCATATTTTTATAATGTAGAAAAGGTAATTTATAAGTATTAATCACAAAAGGGCACTTTTAGAATGTTTTAGCATTTGGTACGTATATATTTTATATTTAATAGGAAAGAGTTCCTCCACATGAATTTGTGATGGCTACAGATACAAATACTGTAGCTATATAATTTGTAACCATTATAAGTTATGTAATTTTTTTGTAAAATAAAGTGCAGCTAATATTAAATTGACTAATATATAAATTAGAAATTATTGCTATCTTTTTTCCGTAATATACATTAATTTTTTTTGTGTTAAAACTTTAACCCCTAAGTTTTCCCAGTCTGGAGATGCTTCAACAAGTTGTTGAATGTGAAGGCTGTTTTTTAGTGTCTGAATAAATAATGATATTGTTTAAATATTTTTACAGATAAATTTCCTTAACAGTGAAGATGGAAAAGTTTCAAAGGATCTTGTGTATGTTCAAGAGACATCATCTTTCATACTGGAATTGATAAATCAACGTGCTCTAGACCTTCATTCAGCATTTTTATGCTGAATGAAGGTCTAGAGCACGTTGACTAAAGTGAAGAAAATTCTCGTTTAACTAAAGTGAAGAAAATTTGCGGGAAATTAATTTTGAAAATAGATATTGCTATCTATCACGCACAAAAGATTCTAAAAACCCTGAAAAACGCCGCAAACTTTTTCAGGTTAGAATTGTTGGTTCATGTATTTACATGCAGTTTTTCGTTTGCAATTGCATACAAGTTTTTGTTTAACAAAATTACAATCAAAATTTACATTTTTGGTTGCATTAAGCGTCGAAATTCAAAAAAAGTGATTGGAACTACTATCCATATTTTTAATTTTGCTATTATTATATGCAAATTCAAACTGTCATTTTATTGCAAATTAGAGTTAAAGTGACGTTCTTTGTAAGCTTTATTTACTGAGGCGCAGCGGTATCAGTGAAAGATTAATTATTTATGTTCGATATAAGTAAGTTCAAGAACATTTTTGATTGTAAAAAGAACGAATTAGCGTGCATAAGATTTTTATTCGAGCTCTCCTATAAATAATGTTGTGTAATCAATTTGTTATATACATGACTGTTCTAATTCTATTAAACCAAGGTGGCATCTTAATCCAATCAAGCATAAGAGAATACAATTTAGTGAAAGATTACAGAACCGAAATAGGACCTGAAAACAGACTGATTAAGGGTTTATGCTACAGTTTTCCTGTAAAAGATTGCAAGGAGAAATTCGGAATTTGTGAGGGTCGAAGCAGACAACAGACCATCTGCTTCTGATGGGTTTTACAATTTAACTTCAAACTGCTGAATTCAATCAAATTTGGTATTATTTGTAAGAATAACGGAATTAATTTTGTTGCACGTTGAAAATATTTTTCCATATTTTATATGAAAAAATGCAGATAAATGTTCGAAATTTTTAAATTTAATTTTTCTTTTAATTTTTTGTTTAAAGTCAAGTCAAATACGAATATTTATGTAAATAATCATATGCTAAGCTAGTTGTTATATTAATTTTGCTAAAGATATCTTAACTTATTTTTTTAAACTTAATATTTTTTGCTGTTTTGCGAATTTCAACATAATTATAAATTTGATAAAATAGCTATCAAGTCTGTATTGCAGACTTCATAACATTTAAAAGTTCATCAAAATTAAATGTTTATCATACTAGTTACAACTGAAGCAGACAAAGTATGGAGGAAGTTTCCTTATGAAATTCAACCAATTTTTTTGGGCTTTAAAAAAAATCAAACTTCCATTTTCTAATCAGCAATTCATGCTGAACTCAGGAGTTAACGAATGTCAGACTCCTAATCCATGTTAGTATATGTTTTAATACTACACGTTTCATAAAGTTTGTTAGCTTTAGTTGTGTTTGGTTGCTTTGTTTTAGGATTCTACCTGACAAATAGGGGAAAAGTGAAAGTCTATCTGACAGAGGGGCGGCAATTTTCAATGAGCTAGATGTAAAAAAAGTAAATAGCATAATATACTTTAAAAAGTGATAACTGTAAAGCAAAGTGGATCTGCGGAATCTTTTGAGTGACAGTGTCATGTTTTGTTAATTTACCTTTAGTAAGACTCAGTAGTGGCACTATGAATAAAAAGTATTTATCTCTTTAGATACATCTTTAGTGCAGCACAGCTCAAATTGTCCATGGAATATGCATTCCAGATAACGGAACTTGGCTTCAATTCAGAATGTCATGTTATCTACATCCTGATTAACGGAGGCTGCTTCTATCCATTATATTCATGGATACTTGGAACACTATAAATGTTTCGAAATCACAAGGTCACTCATCTACAAATTGTTATAATAATAATATGAAAATAATAATTATAATAATTACAATACCATACTTTGTTGAATACCATAACTGACCTATCAAAGTTTGCTGAATAGTGTGGAGAAGCTAATCATTCTAATTTTAAGCCTACATTGAGTCAATTTAAACCTAAAGAAAAGCATACACGATATGGAAAGCAACTGCTATCCTCTGATTTTAGTGAAAGAAGAACTCAACATTAAGTTTGATATGTTTCCCTAGACACAAAATGAAGTCAGCAAGTCCGGGACAGTGACTATAATCATTTCAAAACGGCTACTTTCAAAGCCCTAAATTTTTTTAAAAACATTACAAATGGCTTGTTTTGTAGTATATGAAGAGCTCTAATTTACAAGAACAACTTTTACTTTAAGTGTTTATGTTTTTATAGTGTGCCACAAAATTAAGCAAAAAGTTAGGGGAGCGGGAAATAAAAATCAATTTGCTCCTATCACATGTTTGAGAAGCTTTTTCAAATCTAACTGAAAAGGTTGCTTATAGTAATACCTACAATAGAATATTAGAATAGTTTAGAAATTAACAAAAAATTTTAATGGAAGAAGTATTTAATTTGGTTATGATAAATGTACGTGATACATACATGTAAAAAATTAAAAATTGATTATTCCAACTTTAGCACGCAAACCAGATTTTAAAAATATTTTTAATTAACCATATAGATTAATACTATGCTAAAAATAAAGGTTTGGAT
>QPEY01000318.1:9149-19880 GCA_014706445.1 Hydra viridissima
ATAAGACCATACCTTTTGTTGCATATTCTTGAGCCTTCTACAAGTGATGTACAGCCTTATTTTTAACCTTTTTTAGATATATCAAAAGAAGTAATCTTATATTCCTATCTATTATCTCATTACTGGATAAATAATGAGTCTTCATGAGGAATATTTAAAACATCTATGTAGAAAGTGTGGCTGCAAAATAAAACAGGATAGTCACTATCAAATAAAACCTGTTGTTATCTTTAAACAAGCAACTCTTAGTTTTTACAAGCTGGATATAACCTCAGACTATCAAAAAGTTCATCCTGAATGTTTATGCAAATCATGTTACATGGTCTTATGCAGGTTAGATTTAAAATCAAAAAAAGGCTTTGAAGTTGAGAGGAATGATAAATTCTTCAGCTTTGCTGACCACACAGAATCCTGTTATGTATGTAACACACTCACAAGAGTTGAAAGAAATAAAAAAGTACATGCAATAAGTATTCATCAACAGTTAAAAGCATTTGCATCAAAACATGGTTTTGACTATTACAATGAAAATAACTAAAAATTATTTTGAAAGAGTTAAAATCAACAGTTATTGCCAATCAAATGGCATGTGGAGACTAATTGTTTTAAATCATAAAGTGCCATTATCCATTAATATTAACAAATCTCTTCCAGATCAACTAAATCTTCAATCTGCTAAATTTAGTTATTAAGCGTTCTTCTGTTTTTTTCAGCATTTTCAGGTTTCTTCTTCTGCAATCAGCTTCTCTGCAGGAATTGCTGGTGGTATGAGCTCTAATTCGAAATCCTCTGATAACAAGTCCGCTAAAACCTCAATAAAATCATCCACAACTATTTCAATTTTGTTATTAATATTTTCAAGTAAAAAAGAATAGTCTTCTTGATTAATAGTAAAGTCATACTCATTTTATGTATCGCTGTTCCCCTTAAAAATATTTTGAAATATTTTTATTGGATAGTCGAGACTGTCTTTTTCCGACATCGAATAAAATAAAAATACTCCCCGGTTTCGCAATTATCACCTATTGTTTCGCAATTGTTATCTAAACAATACCGTAACACACATATCTTTTTTATGAAACAATGCGTTGAACGTCCATCTATTAATACGTCCTGGATTTTAAAAACGTTTTTTTGCCGGCTGGGTACATAACCAATCTACATTTTCGTCTTCCAAAACGTATTTTCTGGATGCGCTCACAAGCACGATGATGCCAATTTCCACATATACTGTACTGTAATAAAAACTTAAACATATAGTTTTCAGTGTAACAAAAGACAAGCAAGAAGAATGGAAACGAAACAGTGGTTAACCTTAAGTAATGGCGGAAATTTTATACGCTCAATTCAGACGTTTAAAAAACTTTCAACTTTAAGTACTCTAAAATTTAATGCAAAATTAAATAATCAAAAAAGCTGCGCAATATTAATATTTCTTCAATACAATTATCCGAGGCTTGCCACACTTGTCTAGAAATGCAATAAAAGAATACCCCGAAATCTTTTTCCTTACAGAATCATAAAGCTATCAGACTTCGGAAAACGTATTGAACTGATTCACCTTTAAACATTGCAGCAAATCGTTGTTGCACTGGTACAGCGTGGACTGCCAGATTATCCTCACACGTTATGAAGCCAACTATATTTAAATAACAAGAGTACAACTATTGTAGTACGCATCATAACGCTAAAACTAAGGACACCGTAGAGTATTTTGTTGCCTCTAATCACCTCAAAAAAACTGAAATTAATAGCAAGACCGATTCCTCGTCCCGTTTCCAATGACTTGATTTCGTTCGGACCTGCTCTCTTGCAAAATCGAGTGACAAGAACTGTACATTTTAGCATAAAGTTGCTGGAAAGCAAGATTTTTCTTCTTGCCACGAAACATACTGTTTAAAAGCTAATTTTTGACGTCTGAGTATTGCCGTCATGCTACATGGACACTTGTATATTGGACACAATGCAACACCAGGACAAAAGATTCTTTCTGTACATCAATGAAATTTCTTGTCTGAGAACTAGACGCTTTTCAATAGTGTTCACTTTTTACATAACGTTTACAAGTATCAGTTTCACTGAAATATCTTGAAAACAATCAGAAGATTACAGCTAAATGATAAATGATATCTTTCTATAAGATTTGTTTTCAGCATCAGAAACGACTATCGACTGGTTCATAAACATATTTCTAATTATATTTATATGAACAACTGTTTATGACATGCTTATACCTAAGTCTAGAGGGATACTAATCATCCTATTCATTTTTTGTTAATGATGGCTTAATGAGACTTCATGATCTCTACAATAAGGACAAATTTGTCTCTTTAGGTAAGATTCCTAAAAGAAATTAGCTTACCACATGCTTAATTTAGCGGTACTCAACTTTCTCCCACCCTTCCTTTCCCTCTATTTTTATGATTGACTGTGGTAGAGGACTTTATGCTGATTAGGAATTGTTATAAACGTATAAAAACAATCTGAAGTTGAAAGTACAAAAATATACAACAAATTGCTAATATTCGCCATCTTGAATAAAGATTATTTTTTGTTTTAAAAATTATCTTTGTAAAGTACTAACAACCTGGTTTTTATTTTATTTTTTTTAAAAAATTAATTAAAAATATATATATATATATATTCAAAAAGAAAAATGCTTAAAAGGACGAAGCAGTGCTTCTTACTTGTTTTACTTCTTTTAACATATATTTATTACTTTTAATACAAATTTATTACTTTTTAACACAAATTTATTACTTTTAATATACATTTATTACTTTTAATATAAATTGAACTTTAAGACTGCATGAGGAAACTTTAAGAAATTTTACATTTTTAGCTTATCATTGTTTTTCACTCGCTAACAAGTGCCTCACCTTTATTTAGAATATTTTTCATAATTCCACTTGAATAGTTTTCGCATAATTATGCATAATTTGCAAGTGGACTTTGATTGCGTTCTAGGTGATACTTTCAATAACCTTCTTGCTCCTGTTTTTCAATCACAAACTTAGTATAACATAGGTTTTCAATGTATCTAAATAAAAATAAAATAAGTATTAACTATATAAATGATAAAATAGTTAAATGTTATTAATAACAACAAACAATTAAAATAGTAAACAATAGCATCTCTTAAAAAATTAAAGCAAATAATACTTTTAGATTTATTGTATACTCGGGTTTTTAAAAATATTTTAAGAATTTTAAGTCTTTACGAACAAGAGCGCTAAAAGCTACATAAATTTATTTTACGCCGCGCTACTTCAGGATTATCAAAAGCAAAAAAAATATATAACTTATATGTAAACAAAGTTTTATTTTTATGGCTTAATCATGGATTTTTATGGCTTAATCATGGATATATAAAACACTGGATATCTGGCCTTATAAAAAAATTGAAGCTGAGTTTTTTTGAAAATGTGACGTGAGGCAAAATGTTCTTACGCGAATTCGTAGACACTTTAAAGTGGCATGTAAAATGATATAGCATTTTGCTTTTGTAAATAGGTTTAATAAAAGTAATTATGTATTAATAAATTTAAATAAAATTTATTTAATGAGATTATATAATTTATTAAGTTATCGATTTTTGGTCCGAAACACACCTTTATTTTCCTACGGCGCGCCGCGGAAAATAAAGGTTGTGTTTCGGACCAAAAATCGATACCTTTTTTGTTACTAAAAATAGAGATTTGAAATTTTGCACAAATGTAAAGTAGTATATGACTTTTCTAATGAAATACATTTTTTTAAAGAATTTTTTTGTAATACAAAATTAAAAATAAATAAACAAAAATCAAAAACTTCAAAATTGGCATTTTTTTAATTTACGCTTTAACATAATACTTTACAAATGTATGAAAATACCTTAAAATTATTAGAAACGACGAAAAATACATAAAATGCTTACCTACTAATTATTGAAATATTTAAAACAGTTTCTTAATAATAATTTTTAAATAGTTGTTTTTATGAAATAATGTATAGGTATGTTAAAGGTACTATATCATAGCTACATAGGGACTTTCAGTTCCTGAAATTAGTTCGTTGTCATTCAAAAGCTGCAGAGTATCTTCATCAAGTTCTTGCATATTTTTATTATACGGTTTTCTAATGCTGTTGATGTACGGATCGGAAGAGTACAGAAGAGTATGTAATACATCCATTTGTAACTGATCGATAACATTTTCTGGCATGATGAAGGCGAAATATTTTATGATCCTTTTTACAGGGTTCTTGCGCATCTTCTGAAAGTTGACCGATAGGAAGTACTGCAAAATTTTTAATGATATTTTCTCCTTGAAGTAAGATTTTGTGTACTGAAGATGGCATATAGTACCATCCATAATTGGTCACATAGATTCGGGCAGTTTCTAAAGCATAACTACCAAAACTTTCAGCATTTATCATAACACCTGAGGAGAGAGCTTGCAGAATTGTGCAAAATTGCTTAATTAAATTTTCATCCACTCCAGTGATTTCACCAGAGCATCTTGCATTGTAAAAAAATCTTCTAGCAGTATTACCATCATTGGTATTACCACTTACTTGTCTTGGTTTGTCAATGATCAACCCTAGCTCTTCACGAAAACGTTTCTGCACCAAGATCTTCTTCTCTTGCTTTAGCCGTTTTTTTTCTTCACTTGTGGCTGCCCATGTTTGGAAAGAAAGGTTGTAAGAAATATGTAATATCATTTCCATACAACGAATCCAGGGATGTAATGTAGACAATCCGTATTGATACGAATTTTCATTTTCAGGCCTAGAAGCCACTTTAGTCAAATCGTTCATTTGCCGTGGAGTAGCTCCACATATTGTACATGTAGATCCAGAAGGCGTATCCGTTAATACCTGAGCCACTTTTCCATCTATCATTGTTAGAAAAAGCTCATGTTTTACCTGAACACTTTTACCATTTTTATTAATTATAGACGGCCGCAAAAAGTTTATTTGGCTCTTTATTTCATCTACAACGGCTTTAGTTTTCTCGGGAGTCTCTTTGCAAAACTCTATGCATATAGGTCGACAAAAACGAACTGATGAAGGTGCCGGATTTTGCCAAACAACTGCGCCAGTTACTATATCAATTAGTTTGATAGGCACCAAAGAACTAGTAAACAAATTTGCATCAGAAATAAGTTCAGATTCCTCTGGAAGTTTCTGCTTGTATTGGCTTTGGCCAGAGGAACCATCACAGCCCCATTTACTATATAAAAGTAAATGTTTGAATTCAATACTGTACACGGAATCTATGGTCAAAATTCTAGCTACAGTGTGATCCAATAAATCTTGCAGTTCCAGAATTTTCGCATGTGTGTTCGTAATTTCTATTGCAGAAGATGGTGGATAGCAGGTCTGTTTAATTTCTTGAATTTTACAATATGGTGGGAATATGGAACAGTTTCGTTCATTTGTCACCTTCCTCATGTACAAATATTGTGCTTTTGTTAAATCTAAGTCAATAAACACGCTGAGTGCTTCTTCATCCGTTAGCATATTTTTCTGGCTTGCGTTTTCCATAAAACTCGATATTAAGTTTTTTTTGTCTTTATCAGCCATCCTTAATGATTCCACAAGTTTTGCTTCTGCTTCTTCTCCTATTGAACGCAACGCCTGAAGATATGTATTAAAGATGTGATCAAATCCATATTCCTTAAGTAACATGGTATTTTTTCTTTTTTTGCTGGATTCTGACGAATCTCCATAAGACACGCACGGTCTTCCGCGTTTTTCAAAAGAAGTAGATGGCGTGGAGTCGGTAATTGCCTCTTCTGAGTTAGGTAAAGGTACACAATATTCAGAATCCAACCAATCACTGTTCTTAGATAAAAAAGCATCCTTTTTCCGTGACGCCTGTATCCATCGTTTATTAAACGACGGAATAATGTGCCTTTGAATATCACTAATGATGAAACACAAGTTGTCCTCAGAAAGTTGATAATTTTCTTTTAAAATTATTGACAGTGACTCAACTGTCCTTCCTCCATCAATATAGGAAAGCAATAATTTACGTTTCGAACACTTAAAAGTTGTCATTTTAACAAGTCACAAAAGTAATGTACATAATATTCAATAGTCAAAAGTGTCGGTTTAATTTCCACTGTGAATTTGTTATACTGATATAAATGTTTCAACTCTTTATATATTGGCAGTGTACATTCACCACAAAATGAGTGTAAAAATACAAGAATGCCATGGTATCAATAAAAAATTGATAATAAATTTAAAAACATATACCAAGCTATTGTTATAAATGAACAAAATTTAAAACCACGATAAAAAGCGGTTTTCTGTTTTTTTTACTTTTATCACTTTTTTCTCGATAATTTCGGAAACCGCACGTTTCTGCAACTGATTCTTATACATGTTTTTAATAAACACCAAGGCTACAATACTATATTAAATTTAAAGCGTGGGGAAGCGTGGGTAACTGCCAAAAGTCTCAGTGAACTTGAAGAATATTTTTTTTTTTCATTTATTTTATTGTTCAAATAATTACTCCTAAACTGAACCATTTAAGTAAAAATGTATAATTTTCTTAAAATCTCCATAAGATGAGCTTTTCAAAAATGTATAATACTTTATATTTATTCCTAGAAAGTTTTATAAAAAATTAACTTTTAAAGTGATGAAGCGAACAGGTTTGAAATGAACATCCGCAAAAGTAATAAACAATAGGGCTTCAAAACTTTTATTTTTACATAAAATTATGTGAAATTCCTGCATTATAGTAATGATTGACTATTAAACTATTAAATAAAACTGAAATATAATGACAGTAGCGACATCATAAAAAACATTTATGATATGCTATTGCTCTACAATTTTCCACTGTGCGCCGTACCGTGTATAGATTACGATTATATGGCAGCGAAGTATCGAAACGCGTTCGAGTTTTGTTGTAAATTTATTCATCGACTACCCTTTTATCCAAAAGTCAGTCTCTTAACTTCTAACAATTCATTGTTTTCATCTACAAAAGTGATGAGTTGTAAATACGTGGAAAACTATTTGATGCAGTATATCTGTAAGAACGCTGTTGTGTTGTACAAAGGTGGAATATATGAAAAGCGTTTTTGCGAAAAAATGCAAATATTGTCCTTCAATATTGAATTGTTAGGCGTACCTAAACTAGAAAACATCATAACTCCTTATAAATACGGACATTGTGGTAGGCATATTGGTGGAGATGGTGAAATAACACATTGTCCATCCATGGAAATAATGGCTTTTAATTTTTATTTATGTCAATTTTGAATGGAAGATTTGTTCAAATTAAAAAATAAAATACAATAACTTTCTGTTTGATGTGTTTTTTTTCATGATGTGTTATATTTAAAATTGTGTATTTTTTTTAACAGTACGTATTTTTTTTAATAAAACAGCTAACAAAAAAAAAAAAAAAAAAATGAACCTTGAAGTTCCAAAAATGACCAGAATGAAGTTTTTCTTGTTATCGCGTTACAACAATGGCAAGAATTCGTCCCATTCGTTTGCCTTTACGAAACTTGCAAAATCGTCAACAGCTTTTAACAGCGCAACTTGCTCTTTCACAATGTTCGACTGATGTTTAAATATAAAGTCGCTCATTAACGTTCTTTCGCTTTTTTTTGATGGCACGTCAAATCTAGCGTATCGAGACATTAACGTGTGTTCCCATATTTTCAATTCTTTTTCAACGTTTTTAAAAAAACGTTTGACTATTCTTCCCGTTTGCGTAGGCGATTCGTCGAGCCAAGATTTATCAAGCAGGCCCCGCATGATGGGATAATATGGATCCTCTTTCAAATCTCTTTGGAGTGCAACGCTTTCCAATTCGACGTTAGTTTTTTTAAAAGTCATGTTGTCGGCTTTGATTTCCATCTTCCAAATTTTCGAAAACGGAAACGAGCGATCGACAAGTGAAAGACCTGCGGTAACCGAACGAATCACGTTTTGATAAAACAAAATTTTATCTCTATCCTCCAGTTTAGTTTCGCTTGGCGCGTTGCTTGTGAGATGATCGTACAAGTCTTTTAAGTTTTCGTTCGTGTCCCACGCTCTGTGTCCGTATACGACGTAAATTTTTAAATCGTTCAATTGAGGTAGGGAAACTTCCACGCGATGACGTACTTCCATGCTGAACGTGGAAAATTCATTCCATCCGATCGAAACGGGTGTTTGACACATGCGTTTCAAAAACAAACGAACGTATTCGTGTTCGAAGCGCGTGTCTGGAAATATCAAATCATCAGGCGAATTTAACAAACGAAAACGTAACATGTATTCGTCTTTGTACATTTTATCGCTGACTTTCGTTTCTTCTTCTACGCGCACCCTTTTCGCAGCAGGGGAATAAGTCGATATAGTGTTGGTGTTGCTCATACCACTCAACGTCGAACTCAATAGGCGATAATTCGTACCTCTTTGAGAACGAAGCAAACGAGATAATTCCATGTGTCTCATGCGGTCCGTGAAAGCGTTGGTATAATCGTGCTTTAAGAGTTGTTCAAACAAATTTCCGTTTCTTCCGGTTTGTTCCCATGCCTCCCACAAAGCGTGATCGGTCACGCCTACGGTTTCGTTTTGCAATACGTTTTGCAGTTTCATGTCTGACAAAACCAAGCGATTGTATTCTTGTTCGTTTCTCATGCGATGAGTATAAGGATCTTCGTCTAGATTTTGAAACAAGAGTTTAGAAGGCAAACTTTCGAACGCAATCTTTTTTTCCTCGCGATCGCGACCTCGTTTTCGCGATCATCATTTTCGCCTCCGTCGTCATTTTTCGAAACGACGTCTTTGACGAAAAGACGTTGTCTTTGCCAAACGTTTTCTCTCATGTTTTTTAACAAATTGAAAACAGAATTTAAATTCATTTTTTTTAATTTATTTACATATAATCAACATCGAATTTCAATCTTAACAATTCTATGGTGCAAGTTTTTTTTTTCTTCGTCAAGCACGACATATATTTGGTGGCGTGAATGTTTATTTGCTGCAGGTATTTATGAAAGTTGTTAGAATTGAAATACTCTTTTTGTACCGTCAAATTTTCGCAAACGAACGCTTTTATTGTTTCGTTTTTGTCCTTTTGTTTTCTTCCCGAAAACGCGTATTCGTCGGGGTAAGGATACAAACGCAATTTGATAAACTCTTTCAACAAAGGAGTAACGTTTTCTTTAAAACATTTCGCAAACATTCGTTTTTCTTCTTCCCTCATCAATTCGCATTTGCCAAACTGAACGGGATTGTAATGATTTATCATGTGCGTCAGCAAAATTTCGATTTCGTTTCGATCGAAGTCTTTGCGTTGTTTCATGTTTTTTTGTCGATTTTCCCAAACTCTGTTTCGTTTTGTTCGTATCGGTCTGATATGGAGTTCGTATCGATACGACATTGCTCGTTTTCCTCGCATTTTCCTCCTCGGTAAACACATTCCTCCGTCATGTAAGCGTTTAATTCTTCAAAGCACGTTTGTTCGAAAATGTTTGTTTTTTCTTGCAAAAGTTCTGTCAGCCATTCTTCTCGATTGTCGTGTTGTTTAATAGTCATCGTCATCGTCCTCGTCTTCGAAACTTTGATTTTCGAGCTTTATCCGTTTGAGCAAAGCGTCGGCGCGTTCGATTAGTTTTTTTCTTTTTTCTCTGAGCTTTTTCTTCTTCTTTTTTCGTCGCTGTTAATCTTGAAAAAGAATCGTTTCGTCGACGTCGCACGACTTTATATTTTTCTCTTTGGTTGTGAGATTGTTAACTGGGGGGTGAGCGATGTTTGATTCAGGGGGTTCGTTTTGACACAATTTTAAATAAAAATGCTGATTGCGATCTTTGACTTTGACGTACGGAAATGCTTGAAAAGAAACGAGTTTTTTAGCCACGCTCATGCTCGAATAATGGAAATCGCATTCGCCTTTACCGTCTACGGGAATGAAAACTTCTTGTCGTAGAGGGTTGTCTAACGAGCTTCTCAACCGAGCCACGCTGCTGTTTTTTTGAAAAAAAGCCAAATGTTTTCCTTCTTTCGTTTTGCAGTCTAACAAATCCACGATGGGATGTTTGAATCTACTTCCGCCAGACGGAAACTCGTTTCGAAACATGGTATGAATGGAGGAACAAGCGTTAAACGCTATCACCAACTTGTAATGGACTTGCAAATTTTGCCACTGCGTCGAATGATTGGGAACGCTGTGAAAAATAGTCATGGTACCCAAACCGTGATGCGAACCGCTAGAACACAGAGTCAAATACGGTTCGCCCTTTACACACAACGGGCTGATGTCGTCAAAAAGCACCAACTTTTTGATGCGTCACTTTTTGTTGTTTTGCACTCCGAACGCTTCCAAACTCAACGAAGAAATTCGTAATATTTCTTGATCCAATCGTTCCACGCTATCTACGATGGTCAAATACACGGCCCGAATGCGATTGTAATCAGAACTCGCAATGGAGCGCCAAGCTTCGAGTTGCGACGACGAAGTTTGTCTGCTTTGCAATACGAAAAGCATTTCCGCGTGCGGATATTTTCCGGATTTGATCAGGTTCAAAGCCAAAGTCGTTTTCCCGCAATTGGTGGGACCCAACAAAATAGCGTTTTCCGGATAAGCGTCTAAACGAGGTTCGAAAATGTCGTGTTTTGCTTTTGCTTTCTCCAACGCTCCTTCCTGACGTTCGGTATAACACGGTTCGAAACTTTTTTCTTTCAACAAACGAAACAAAAAATCTTTATTGGGTTCTTCTTCTTCTTCTTCTT
>QPEY01000318.1:41279-56373 GCA_014706445.1 Hydra viridissima
AAAAAAATATTTAATAATTATTTCCGTTATTTTTTAGATTCTCTTAGAGTTATCAGTCTTTCATATGCCAAAGATTTTGGTTTAATACCTGGTCAAAAAATTTGCACTAGTTGCAGAAAAGTTCTGAATTGCAAACATAATACAAAAGAAAATGAACTCCAAGAAAAAGAAATTTATGTTGACAACCATACATTAAAAGAAGATCTTAATTCAAGTATTGCAAGTTTTGGATGCTCACCTCTAAAACTTGTTTCAAAAAAAGATAGAGTTGCATATGGAAAGCGTAAAATTGATAGCATAAGAGCTCATACACAAAAGGCTGTTGCCAATGTGCTAGGTATAGAAATAGCTGCACTTTGTGAAATTGAATCACCCTCAAAAAAATGTTTGAAAAAAACAAACACAGATTTAGACAATATTATGACTAAAATTAAGTCAAAATTTGAAAAAACATTGTCAAATTCTGAAAAAATCACACTTCTTACACTCACTCCAGACAGTTGGTCAATAGAGAAAACTCAGAAGTTTTTTTTTACTTCAAAAAGATCTGTAGTACAAGCCAGAAAATTAAGTAAAAAAAGTGGAATACTATCAAAACCTTCTCCAAAATCGGGTAGAAAACTAAGCGAAGATGTAATTACAGAGGTTGTTCATTTCTACGAATGCGATGAATATTCAAGGGTTTGTCCAGGAAAAAAAGAGTTTGTTTCAGTTAAAGTAGATAGTAAAAAGCAACATATCCAAAAGCGCCTTCTACTAGTCAATATGAAAGAGCTACATATTGAGTTTAAAAAGAAATATAATTATCTTAAAGTTGGATTTTCAAAATTTTGTGAGCTAAGGCCCAAGTGGTGCATTCCTGTGGGTGGTGCTTCTGGTCTGCATGCAGTTTGTGTTTGCCAGTACCATCAAAATGTAAAGCTCCTTGTACAGAAAATTCCTGGAATTTCTGATTACAAAATCTTATTAAAATTAATGGTTTGTAGCATTGAAAATAGAGATTGTATGCTGCATAGCTGCGATAAATGTCCTGCTAAAAAGGTTTTGTTAGACTACATTGACACTTTGTTTACAGAAAAAGAAATTAGTGAAGTTAACTTTTATCAATGGCAAAAATCAAATTACCAATGTACTTTAGTACCAGCAACTCTACCTTTAGATGAATTTATTGAAATGGTTTATGAACAGTTAGATAGTTTACGAGTGCATCATTTTATATCAAAAAGTCAAGCCACTTACTACCAACATTTGAAAACTAATTTAAAAGAAAATCAAGCTTTGGTTCTTCTTGACTTTGCAGAAAACTATAGTTTTCTAATACAGGATGCAGTGCAAGGTTTTCACTGGAATAACAGCCAAGCAACTGTGCACCCCTTTGTTGCGTATTTTATAAAAGATGGAAAACTTGATAGTCAAAGTTATTGTGTTATATCAGATCATCTGAAACATGGAACAGATGCTGTTCATTGCTTTATCGGTAATGTTATTGATAAACTTAAACAATTACAAACATTTGAACACATTATCTATTTTAGTGATGGAGCTGCATCACAATATAAAAATTACAAAAATCTTATCAACTTATGCTACCATAAACACGATTTTGACATGACTGCAGAGTGGCACTTTTTTGCAACATCGCATGGTAAAAGCCCTTGTGATGGTGTTGGTGGAACAGTGAAACGTCTTGTTGCACGAGCCAGTCTACAATCACTAAACGATCCTATTGACACACCAAGCAAAATGTACAGCTGGTGTGTTCAACACGTCAAAGGAATATCTTTTTTTTTTGTTGACAAAGTTTCAATAGAAACACATACTACAAACTTCAATTTGGAAGAGAGATATCGTTCTTGTTCGACAATACCTGGGACACGAAACCACCACAGTTTTATCCCAATGTCACTTACCTCAATAAAAATAAGAAGAGTCTCATTTGATATTATTTGCACTAATGTGGATTTTTCTACTTGCAGAATTTAGAATTCAGAAGATTTTATAGTATTGACTTAAAAGAAATCAATGAGATTATTTTATTATTTGAGAAATTTAACTTTTTGTAAATTTTATTATTTTTGTTTATTTTCTTAAAAACATTTTGTTTGTTTTTCATTAAAAAAATTATTGTATTATAAAGAGGGGAGGGGACAGAGGGGAGGGGACTTTATCTATTGGGATTTAAAAGTTCTTTATCTAAAGGGATTAAAAGGCTTTAAGCATTGATATTTTTTAATTGATATTTCATAATAAATAACATTATATAATTCAATGCATTTATTTATTATGTCAATTTCAGAATTTTATGGAAAATTTACCTGACTTTTAGAGACTACCTTTTGGGGGTTATAAATAAGCGCCCATTAATTTTTTTGGTTTTTATTAATTAACAGTCTTTAATTGATGCGTATAAAAAATTTTATAAAAAAAAAAAAGTGCCATCTTAGGTAACAGATGCTTTGCATCACAGATCAATTTTACGAAAATCTCGATCTGACTCATTTTGGAGACCTATAACTTTTGAATGCAGCTCTTTAATCAACTGATTTTTTTAAAAATGTTTATCCACCACATGTAGATCAGCAGGCAATTTGATTTGTATTAACTTTGTAACTAGTTTTTAAGATTAAGGTCTTTAAAATCACAAAAAAACTTATTCTTAAAACAAAAAAATCAACTTTAGCCCGCCATTATGGAAAAAGTTAAGATGCCAGAAATAATATTTTTTTCTTTTTTCAAAGTATCCACAGCACACTTGCTATCTTATAATAATTGAAGTATAAAACTAACTTGTTCAAAAGTTATTGGCTGTTAAAAATGATGAAAAAACCCTTTTTTCTTGTAGAGTGAAATTTTATGCAAAATAGCCCACTACTTAAATAGCGTTTTCTCAAGAACCATATTAGATATTGATCTAAAATTTTCAAAACATGCTTTTAACATATATATGTACAAAATCAAAAAATTTCAATAAAATCTGAGATGGTCCATGAGGGACCTCATTAAAATTTGCACCACTTGGCATGGAATGACCCAGCTAGTCTAATTTCTCAAAACAAAGCAAGTAAAGTTATAAAACAAAAGTTTAATTTCGTTATTGACAAACTATTTGACTTGTTGGAGTGTAATTGTAAAATAGCTCTTTGTTCTGAGCAATGCTGTCCTCCTGACTATAAATTTGCTGCCCACATTACCTGCATCTGTCCTAGGGAGAGAAAAATACCAGTTATTGAACTGGTTTATATAAAAGGTATGACTGAATATACGACAATCATTATAAAAGTGTTAGTAAAGCTAAAAATCAAATTTAATAATATTTTACTGATCTCTTTGAATATTTTAAAAAGAAAATTTTATTTAAATTTGTCTAGTTGTAAGCAAAATGTTGCTGCTTTTTTTTTAGCCCAACGAGAAAAGATTGGATCTTTTAGTTCATATCAACTTGGACCTGCTGATTTGATGGAGTCCAAAAGGTTAAAAAAGTAGAAAGTTGCTAAGGAAGAAGAGAAAAAGAAAAACAAACGAGAGAAAAAAAACACACGACAAAAGAAGAAAATAATACTCAACATGAACAAGTTAATGAACATGATAATTATAAAGAGTTTGAATCTAATGAAAATGAGACTTTTTCTATTCAAAAGCCTGGTACAAAATGTTTTAAAAAATCTAGAAATTATGAAGATATCTCAAATATTGCATTGGCCAGTATTCGATATGGTGTTAGTTTAAGAGCAACTGATGTCATAGCTACTGTAGCATGGGTAGATGGAGGACTTGTATCCCAAAGTGACACTAGATTAATAATAGGTCACAGTAATGTTTGGAGAGCTAGGCATAAAGTAATGAATGAAGTTGCTATTCAGTTTGATAATTGTTGCAATAAAGAGATTATTGGCTGCATATTATTTGATGGACGAAAAGATTTTACTAAAGTATTTTTGAGTGTAGATGAATCAGACAGACAGTATCCGGCTAAAGTTAAAGAAGAACATTACACTATTTGTTCTGGTGATGGTAAGTATTTATTTCATTTCACTCCAGCTAAAGAAGCAAAAAAGAACCACGCTGAAATTATAGCAGATAGGATTAATGAGTATACTGCAACGAGGAACATTAATGTACACTTAAAAGCAATTGGTGGAGACTTTACCAATGTAAACACTGGTTGTGAGGGAGGAGTAATGCACTTTATGAAGCTGAAATTAGGGCAAAAGTTAAATTGGATCGTATATGCTCTACACACCAATGAATTACCACTCAAACGTCTATTTAAATTGTGAGATGGAGAATCTAAAAGCGGTAAAAAATGGAATGGACCCATTGGAAGCTTACTTGATGAAGCAACCAATCTTGAAATTAACCCTTTTTTTAGTAAAGTTGAAACTGGTGAGCATTTAATTAACTTAAGTAATGATGTAGTTAAAGAACTTTCTACAGATCAGTATAATGGCTATCAAATAGTTAACTCTATACGCAGGGGTAATGCTCCTCAGCAACTAGGACTTCTTGAAATTGGCCCTGTTAACATGGCCAGATGGCTAACAACAGCCAATAGAATATGTAGAATTTGGGTATCTCATCATGGTATTCAATGCCATGCTGCCCAAAAACTACTTAAACTAGTCGAGTACATTGTAGGAGTGTACTTTCCTGTCTAGTTTAACATCAAAGTTAAACATAGTTGGACAGAAGGACAAAAACATGTTCTTTACCAGATTAAGTTGCTTCAACACCAGTTACTCGATATTCAGAATATTGTCAGTCCAACTATTAAGCGATCTGCTTGGCATGCCTTCTCTGAATCTATTCTTCAAACTATGCTTTGTTCTGAAAATAAAGAGGAAAGAAGTTTAAGTGTACTCAAAATTTTAGAAATAAGAGGAGAAGGTGATGAAAATGAACAACTAGGAGATCTATCTGTTAGACCAAGAAGGACACCAGATATCAATACTAAGGCAATTTGTCTCAAGGATCTTATTGATTGGAATGAAGCTTTTGAACCACCTTTGACTTGTTGCATGACAACTAAAGACATCAAAGATTTTTTATTTAAATTAATGATTGTACCAAACTGGTGTTGCCACACTCAAGCTGTCGAAAGATGTGCAAAAAAAGTTACCCAGGCATGCGAAAATGTTTTTACAGAAGACGGTTGGATTAAAGGACTAGAGTTATCACAGAAGTTGATGTCACCTAATCTATCTAAACAAAACCTTATTGGCTTGACAATGTTTAAGAATTAATCTTTATTGTACATTACTTTAATAAATGCCAGTAAATGTTGTGTGGATCTATATAAAAGTTTTATTTTTAGTTCCAAAACAACCTAATTTTACAGTTTCAGTGGTAGGAAGTGGGAGGGGGAAAACCCCGTTATTTATTTTTACAAAAATAATTTTTTTTTTGAAAAAAGAGATGACATTTTTTTACGTTTTGTAAGTTTTTTTTTTCTTTAATACTTCCATTTTTTAAGTTTTTATCTTCCCCCCGGGCTTTTGGTGAAATAGTCTCATTGACTCCCTGGTAGCTGTAACATTTTTTTTTTTTTTTTTTAACGGTTCTGAACTTTTAATATAATACCTCACCCTTTTTTAAACTATGTAAAGTAAAATTCAAAAAAATATATATATATATTACACACGCTAGTGCTCATTAATGTCGATATATGTTCTTTAGTCAAAAGCTTCATATATTAAAGTATGATTTTAAAGGAAATGATTGTGCTCATCTGCGTGTGAATACGAACCAAAATGTGCAACAAATACTTGAGCATAATGAAATATAGTAATTTGTGGATTCCCGGTACTCCAGAAGCATATCGGCGATTAAACGAATATTCAATGCATGACAAGTCCCATACAGTTGTAAAATTAGTAGAGCATTTGCCATTAATGAATGACATAGTACTCCAAGAAGGAGAAGAGGAACAAGCAGTGGAAAGAAGTTCAGAAACTACGTTGACGGCATGGTTCAAGTTGAACCAAATTGTTGAAACTGCCCGAAATATTCCTTATCATGACGTTCTTTTCCATTATACTTAGGATTTATGGGGAAAATTAAGGAAAAAGCGAATACTGAATTTCAATACTATAATTGAATGAATGCATAGTGTTAGTCCTAAAAAGATCAAAAGGTATTACTTGCGATTGTTTCATGTTTATTGTCCTGGTGCAACAAGTTTTGAATCATTGAGAAAGTTGGATTCTATAGTTTACCAAACTTTTCAAGAAGCAGCAGTTCGAAGAGGATTGGTGGAAAGAGATGACTACTGGAATAATTGTATGCATGAGCAGTTTAACTGTCAATGCCGAGAGAATCGCATATTTTATTTGCAACAGTTCTTATCCATAATCCGCCAAGCACTGAAATGGAAATGTGGAGTCTGGAGAGACCATAGCAAAGATATTTCATTTCCATTGGCCCATGAACAAATTGAGGAAATTTTGAATTCTTCCAGAATGTCTCTATTTTCAGACTTTGGTTTTTTATAACCAATTCAGCTGTTCAAATAGATGGTAATATTTTAGAAACTTGGAAGAAATTGATTTAAAGACAGTTGACCAAGAGAAATATTTGTTGCTGTATAATTGTTAACTGTAGCTTGGACTGAAATAGCCGCTCTGTTATTACCAAATGGTGTCATTTTGCACATTCCTTTCAAGCTACCTCTGAAACAGATTGGGAATATGAAGAGGAAGATGTAGAATTTGTTGTAGCTCCTAATTTACCTTTACCTGAAATTGAATAAAATATTAGTGAGGAAACAAACCCTAATAAAATCAATGAGACCCTATTCCCTGATCAATTATTTAGTTCCACTAGAAAAAACGATATAGAGTAAAAATTCGGAGTGGTATTCGAAAAAACAGTAATATCAATCGAGGTAGTAGAGGAAGGTCATGTGCTAGAAAATGACAATCCAATGCTAGAATTGAAAAAATTAATCAACAGGATATTGATTTAATATCAACATGGGAACATATCAAAATTAATAATCCTGCTGATCCAATTATACCTTTTTTTGAAGTAGAAGGACTAAGTTGAACTATATCTTACATCTTATATTATTGAACTTTTAGTATTTAAACCAATCGCTATGCTAAAGATATTCTAGATAAAAACCCGAATATAGCCAGTAACGAATATGTAGGAATTTGGGAATTGGTTACTGTTTTAGAAATAAAAAAGTTTCTGGCTCTTAATTTGCTTATGGGAATTATATATAAACCGGATATTCATATCTACTGGTCTACATCTGAGTTTTTAAGCACTCCAATATTCTCAAAAATAACGTCACACACTCGTTTTCAACTGATTTTGAAGTTTTTACACTTCAACAATAATAATGATCCAAACTATGATGTAAATGATGAAAATCGTGATCGATTACACAAAGTAAGACAATTAATAGAACTAATTAGAGACCGCTGTAAAAATGTATACTGCCCTGGTCAAAATCTTAGTGTTGACGAATCACTTGTTCTTTTTAACCCTCCGTCGGGCGCAACTGATCTAACAGGCACATGCTTCATTCATTTGTTACTTTCTCCACACCGGAGCGCTTTTAAAACTAGATCTTTCTAGTAATTTCCTGTCTTTATAAGACTTATAAAACCCTCTCACTTAGTTACTTAACAGATAACGCAAAGTGTATTAATTGACCTGTGTGTTCTGATAGGCTCATTGCGCCCGATTAAGTCATTTTATTTAGGTAGCTATTTTTTAATTTTTTTTTTTCAGATTTGTTGATTTCGCACATTTTAAACTAGTAATATTAAACTAACTGTGCGTATTTCATAAAAATAAATAGAAAATCTTCAAATGGCCTAATATGCACATTGCGTCTGATTATGTCATAATTTATTTATTAAAGAAAAATTTAATGGCGTCTCAATTTGATGAGCTAAGGAAGTTACTTGAGGAAGAAGTTGAAGAAGAACCTGCACAAATTGAATATTTTGCAGAAGAAAGTGATATTGACTCTGAAGATGAAGTTGAACAATGCATTCTTAATTCAGAAACTGAGCAATCTGAAAACGAAACAAAAGAAGATGACAAAGAAGAAGGAAACTCTTTTATGGGCAAAGATAAAAAAACGGAGTGGCTAACTAAACCACTAAAAAAAAGTCGACGTCGAAAGACACACAACATTTGCACTCATCTTCCAGGAGTCATTGGAAATGCAAAAAATGCCAAAACTCCATATGAATGTTGGAATAATATTTTTAATGACAATATAATTGAAATGATTGTCACATACACAAATATTTATATTGACTCCGTAAAAGATAGGTTTGTGCGGCAGAGAGATATCAAATCCACTGACATAATTGAGGTAAAAGCATTCATCGGACTATTGTATTTAGCAGGAGTATATAGAGCAAATCGAATGAGTTTGGAAGATCTTTGGGGAAAAGAAGGTGATGGCATTGAAAAATTCTCTCTTGTTATGAGTCTCAAACGGTTTAAGACACTTATTTGTTGTCTTCGTTTTGATGACCGAAGAACTCGAAACCAAAGAAAAGAAACTGACCGCCTTGCCCCAGTTCGAATAATCTTTGAAACATTTGTCAATAATTGTCAGAAAAGTTTTAGTCCAGGGGAAAATCTTACTGTTGATGAAATGCTTCCGGGATTTCGAGGTAGATGTCAGTTTCGGCAATACATACCCTCAAAACCAAACAAATACGGTATAAAACTTTATAGTCTAGTTGGTGCCAGGATGTTTTATACTGTCAAATTGGAAATTTATGCTGGGCAACAACCACAAGGCCCTTTTTGTTTTAGCAATAAACCAAATGATGTGGTGATGAGAATGGCTGAACCTTTATTTGGATCTGGTCGGAATATAACAGCGGATAACTGGTTTACTAGCTTCGATCTCGTAGATAAATTAAAAACTAAGAAGCTTTCATATGTCGGCACTGTCAGAAAAAAACAAAAAACAGCTACCAATTGCATTTATAAATGTCAAAGGTAGAAAAGCAAACACAAGCATGTTTGGTTTTAATAATAATAAAGTTTTGGTCTCCTACATCCCGCGCGAAAGAAAGAATGTCATTCTAGTTTCAAGTTTGCACGATGATGATGCCATTGATCCTCAATCTGGAGAGCAAATGAAACCGGAAATAATCACTTTTTACAATCAAACTAAGTGTGGAGTTGATGTAGCAGATCAAATGTGCGCTTCTTATAACGTGAGCCGAAACACCAGACGTTGGCCTATGGTAATTTTCTATACAATACTAAATATTGCTGGGATCAATTCGCAAGTAATTTACATTGGGAATAACCTCGAAAAAAAACGAAGAAGATTATTTCTAAAAGAGTTGTCACATGAATTGGTTTTGGAACACCTACAGAGAAGAAGCATGAATATCGTTGGAATACCTTTTAGTCTACGTATTAGGATGCAAAGATTCCGTCCAAGAGTTGATCAAGAAAAATCACAATCTCCTACAACTTCAAAAAGACGTAGATGTGTCACGTGCACTTTAGAAACGGGTGTAAGAAGGTTATCTCAATACGAATGTCGAAAATGCCACCAATCACTTTGCATGAGTCATCAGGTTTTAGTCTGTCAACCATGCTTTTCTTTATACGAATGCATCAATTTAAGTGAACATGAAATATCCAAATCAGAATAAATATGATTTAAGTACATTAATGTGACTTACAAATGGAATATTTTGAAAAATCTTGATGTTTAGTATTATTTATGTTTCTGGTTATTTTGAAACTAGATTTTTTTTGTTTTATTACTTAAATTGTAATATTACTCAGTATTTTATCATAAGACTGACTTTTTGCATAAAAAATTTGATATTGTTTTTTTATACATCTTTATAAAGGTCAGTGATTACTTAGTATAGTATATGTTAATATGAGTTGTTAAAAATAGCAGCTTTTAACTCTGTGCCTAATACGCACATTGCGCCCGATTTCACATGTTTCGATATTGCGCCCGACGGAGGGTTAAGGGACGGTTACATTTTAAGCAATATATTTGTACAAAAAGAGCACGCTTTGGTATTAACTTTATGAATTGACCGCATCAAATGGAATAACAATTGATTTTTTGGTATATTGTGGTAAAGGTATGTTTTACAAAGACGGAAATGAGGATATGCCAAGCATTGAGCGAATAACAGCTGCCCTGATGGAACCTTTTTTAGACAAAGGACATATACTGTTTACAGATAACTACTACACAAGCCCTTCATCAGCAACTTTTCTCTTAGGACGAAATACACACCTTTTTGGAACAGTTAAATCGAATAGAAAAGAGTACTGTAAAGAAATTGCTGAGTTTGCATTAGAAAAAGGAGAAACTGTGTTCTATCGCTCCACAGTTGGTTCACGTGTTATTGCATGAAAACATCGAGCTGTCAAAAATAAGTCAGGCAATAAGCAGAAGGTTGTGTATATGTTGTCTACTAGCCATTCAGCAAAAATGAATGACACTAGTAAAACCTATGCAAATGACTCAGTAATATACAAGGCATCAGTTGTACGATCATATATAGTCACATGGGGGGGGGGGGGTTTTGACAGAGTTGATCAACAGTTACATAGTTTACGCACATTGAGTAAAACTTATAAGTGGTACAAAAAATTAGCATTCAGAATGATTTCACAGATGATACTAAATGCATATAAAATTTTACTACACGAAACTGGAAAATCTAAAATAAAATTCCTGGATTTCTTGCAAGACACAATTTCATCATTAGTGTTAATTAATCCAGCTATACCAAACAACGAAATAATAGATGATACCATATCTCGTCTTACTGGCAGACACTTCCCTTCGCTAAAAGTAGCTTCGCCAGATGCAATGGATAAACAACCAACCAAAAGATGTAGAGTGTGTTATGCAAGGGGAACTGTCGACAAAATGTCAACTACTGAAAACTACATACGTTTGTCGATTTTGCCCATCTGATCCAGGGCTTTACCCAGATACTTGTTTTGAAGAGTACCACACTAAAGTTAATTATTTATTGTAGTTAGTTTGTTTTGTTTGCATAGGCAGATTTAATCTTTTATCTTGCAATTAGTTTTTTGTTTCATGCTACAATCAATAAAAACATTTATCTTAAAAATAACAAATTTGAAAAAAATCTTGTATTTTTAGAATCTTTCCTTTTTCTAGAGTTTTTATGATTAACCTTTTATTTCTTTGCTATGAAATAGTTAAATGATTGCTAAACTGTTTTTAAACAAGTTTTATTTGTTTACAACATAATATTTGGATTTATTTTTGGATTTTACTTCGAAAAAGCAAATTTTTGATTTATGTCAAAGGCCGTCTTTTAAGTCATGTGACGTCGTACAATTATGATAAATAATTTTTTTTTAATTATTTTGATTGATCAATGTATTAGTAAAAAAGAGGCCAAGTTTCAGAGAGATTGGTTTATTATTTTAGTCACTACAAGGTCTCAAAGTGTTTGAGTCAGCATCAGGAAATTTGACTCTGGGAATATAGCGGGAAATATCGCGGGAGAGAAAGGGTTAATGTGAATAAGGTATTTGTATTTTTATACTCTTATTATTGCAACAGAAAGTCAATATGTCTGGCTTACTTATTTTTGAGTAATATATATAAAAGATTATTCATTTATTCATTGTTAAAGCCATCTGAAAAATGGTTATTTTAAGGTGTGTTTAATTCAAGGCTGTATATTCCATTTTTATTTTATCTTTTAAATTATTTAACAATTTATATAATTTACCACTTCCACTTTCACCATTTTCTATAACACTAACATTCCTCAATATATTTTATATCTATTTTCAAAAGACACAATGCTATTAAACTAATGATGTGAAAAAGCAATAATAATAGTAATAATCAAAAGAAAAACAAAAATCAATAGATTAATTTATTATTAAGCCTGTTACATTTCGGCCAAACAAATTACATAGGGGCATTCGTTGTCAAGTGGAACCACCCATATGACTTCACTGTCTCAGATTTTGATGAAAATTGTCTCACATGTTGGGCATTTAGACAGAAGAAAAACATGTACAATTTTTTGACTTCGGTCAATTATTTCCTGAGATATGACCTTTCAAAGTTTTGACCTTTTTACTTGACCTTGGTTATTTAAAATGTCATAATGTTTTTGGTATTATACTTAGGAAGTTGATTTTGGTGGCAAACAGAAGCTCTTGCAAAGACGAACAACTTTGTGTCTATACAAAAAAAGGATAAGTTCAATAAATAAAAAAGTTATTGGTCATTTGATCTTTGACCTTGCTCGATGGCAAAGGTCAAAGGTCATAATTTTTTTTTACAGATTGCTTTTTCTATTATGGATGTCCCATGAAAAAAACTTTTTGGTATTCCCATAAACAGCTTTGGGATTAATATTAAAGTATAAGTAGGTTCTAAAAATTAAATATTTATCGGCCTTACAAATGCAATATTTTGAGGTTATTTTCTGTAAATATTCTTTTGCAGATATATATTACTAATTATTTCAATTTTTCCTTTTATTTTCTAGGTTATAATTTAATTATTAGTACTATATATATATACTAAGCCAGCATTAAGTTGTATGAGGCTTAAAGCTATATATTTATGTTAAAATAATCAATTCATTCCCATTGAATTAGTCGTCAAAAGACAACTTAGGAAAAAGTTTTTAGCAACTTTCAAATTAAATTTAGATTAAAAATGGCATTTTAAGCACAAGTAAAAGAGTTAAAGAAGAGTCAACACTATTGTTATGATCCTTTCCAATACCATGAGAAAAAACAATATAAAACCTAGTCGGCAGGAGAAAAATTATGTGATAATTGACGAAAGAGGATCATTGGCTTACCTTCCAAAATAGGATTATGTGATGATGAAAATTCTGCAAATTGTAATACTGAGTCAGGTTCTCAAGGCAGTTCCAGATCTCAAGATACTTGTAGTGACGAGCGAGATCAAAAATATCAATGCCAGGAAGAAGAAATTTCAACTTTGAATAAATTCTTGTCGTTATTGGGTGAGTCACCCTTGGATAAACGCAAGTTACAAACTGTTAAAAGTTATATTCCGAAGAAAAAGTAAAAGCTAAAAAAACTAGTAAAAAGGTTGTTAGACCTTTTATCTCCTAATTCAAATGCTACTGCCATTGTTACTTCAGAGGATGATAAATACAAAGCAACTAAAAAAAAGTTTCCAACACATGTGTTGATGATATTGTTAAAATGCTCCAGGATAAGTATAAATCAACACAAAGTAAGAGTGAAAAGATCATGATTTTGACAATATTTGTTGCTCAATGGAGAAATCGAAAAGTGATGAGAGAATTCAATTGTTCGCATCGACTTGTATCTAAAGCAAAAGAAGTTTTAATAACCAAAGGTGTTTTATCAACCCCTAATCCAAAAAAGGGAAACCACTAACCTGTACATGTGAAAGATATGGAAAAAGAGCTTTTTTACTCTGATACTGTTAGCCATGTATTGCATGGAAGAAAAGAACAGATTTTCTATCTGTTATGGAAAATGGGGTAAGAAAACATATTCAGAAAAGATAAGTTTTAAGTAATTTGAAGGAAGTTTATTAATTATTTTCAGAAAAGTATCCAAGTATCAGAATTGGGTTTTCGAAGTTTGCAGAGCTACGTCCAAAAGAAAGTGTCTTTGCAGGAGTAAGTGGTACTCACTGTGTGTGTGTGTACCATTCATCAAAATGTTAAGCTCATGATAATCGGATCAAATTAGGATAATTTACAACTAGAAGATGAACTAGAAACCACTAATAAGAACTACAAACATGCTTTGGCTAAAATCCAAGGCAATCTTTCCTTACCAACATGTCCTCTAGGCGAGTGTAAAAATTGCCCTGGAGTTGTTATGCTAAAGGAAAGGCTGTTACAATGCTTTGAAATTGAAGGAGTTGAAGGAATTAAGTATAAACAGTGGACTACAACAGATAGGTCCCAGCTTCAAACCTTTATACAGTCCACTGATGAATTTATAGAAAAATTTTTAGGGAGCTTGAAAACACTTACTAGACATGATTTTATTGATCAAGAGAAGGTAAGATATTTAGACTGGAAGAAAAAAAATTTATCCGATGGAGAATTTCTGGTTATTGGTGATTTTTCAGAAATTTGTACATTTATCATACAAGACACAGCACAGAGATATCATTGGACAAACAGTCAAGCAACTTTACATCCTTTTGTTTTTATTATAAATAAGAAGAAAACTTATGTCTTGGAAGTTATGTGCTGCTTTTGGAATGTAATACTCATGACACAATTGCGGTCCATCTTTTTCAGCGTCAACTAATTAATTTTTTAAAAGTGAAATTTGAGGTATTAAAAATAACATATTTTAGTGATGGCTGTGTAGCACAATACAAAAACTGCAAGAGTTTAATAAATCTGTGCTATCACAAAGGGGACTTTGGTATTCCAGCCAAATGGCATTTCTTTGCCACAAGTCATGGTAAGGGTCCTTGTGACGGAGTTGGAGGAACTGTTAAACGTGAGGTAAAAGCAAGCTTACAACGTCGATACAATGACCAAATAATGACCACTTATCAATTATATACTTTTGCTAAAGAAAATATGGATGAAATTTCCTTTGAATACCTCACTGCAAATGATTGGCAAATCGAATCCACAATATTGAAGAAAAGACTTTCGTATGCTAAAATAGGGAATGTTTGGGTCCCGATAGGAACCGAACGAGTCCCGACCCGAACAGGTATCGCCCAGCCGACATTGACAAGCGGGTACCGTATGGTTTTTAACTGGGCTTACGGGAACGGGATTTAGAAGGGTTTGAGTTCTGGTTTCCAAACGGGTCCCGTATGGTTAAAAAATTAAGCGAAAATAGTAATATGGGCCGCATGTGGTGATTATAAGGGCTAAGAAAACTGCGATTTTTACGGGTTTCCCACTAGGGTCCCATCTGGTGAAAATAATATGCGGAAAAATCTTTGTAATCAGACATTATCGTCATTTGCAACTTAACTTGTGCAAAAAAAGTTTTTACAATATAACGTATAAATTAAAGTTATAATCGTTTTCTCGTTTTATGTTTTTTATGAAACTCTATATAAAAAGTTGTTATAACTATTTTT
>QPEY01000318.1:58611-75984 GCA_014706445.1 Hydra viridissima
TCATCGTTTCAAAAAAAAAAACATTCAAGTGCTTTACATCACCATTTCAACATGTTACTAAGTACGTTACGAACATCACGAAATATTTATTTTTCCATCACGGCTTCTTGACTTAAAAAAAAAAGTTTAAGCGCGAACGATTTAATTCATTTTAAACAATAGACATCATTTAAACCAAGTTATAATGTAAATCAATTTTGTTAATTGTTTAATTTGCAGTTTCATTTTATTACTAAACTTGAGTAGTAGCGAAATGGAGGTTCGGGGACAAAGCTTAAAAAAGTCCAAGTAACTTAAAAATAAATAAGCATTTTTGTTATAATTTAGTTAGAAAGTATCTAACTTAATCATCAATAATTAAATAAAAATAATTAAAAAGTGGAAGTAAAATTCCATGCAAGTTTTTTTGAAATTAGAAAAATTGACTTAAACAAAATCAATTTAAATATTAAAAAAAAAAGTCTATTGCGAGAACAAAGTATGCAGGTGACTTGAAAGCCATGTTTAATCTTTTGTTTTATAATATGAAGATGGTGAGCTTAAACATTAGTAAGGAAAAGATTCATTTAAAATCAAAAACAATTGTTAATATAAGGTTTGAAGTTATTATTTCAGCAGACCAGTTTGACGAATACGTGTTTAATTTTGATGAGCTTTTAATCATTGGTATTGAGAACTATATTAGTAAGGCATTTAAAACAGGGTTGGAAAAAACCCGGGTTTTTTATAAAAAAACCAGGAAGCAGTTTTTCAGCTTTCAGAGGATTCATGCGATTTCTTTCCTTCGTGACTGCAGGCTGGCAGCGCTGAACAAGCGCTCTGAGTATGCTGAACTTGCAGGAATGCTCAGATAGCAAAGACAGCCTTAGAAAGACTTGGATAGACATTCCGTTTTATCACCCAGAACTGAATTGGCTTTCTCATCCACGCAGATATTGCCGCAACATCATTTTCATAGGCAAAGAGTTCTCCTTTCAACCCAGTCGCTCTCTTCTTTTGCTTCTTTTGCTGAGTAAAGATGAAAGAGAAGCTTCCAAATTGTGAGTGCTGCAGGCTGTCGTCAACGAGGAATGGTTCAATCTTGGAGTCTACTTCCCCACTTTTGCCAAACAAACCTGACAAGAACTCTTTAATAGCTACTTCAAGATGGTTGGTGAAATTCTGGAGACTGAATTTCGTTTCTTTGAATTTCGCTTTCAAGGACTTGACGTATTGGTCTGAAAAATATAAAAGAGAATTAAAAAAGACAGGCTTTCATGGGCAAAAAAACTAACTTTAAGAGCATTAAATCAAACTTTTTCATACTTTAGCAAATTTTTACTGAGCTTGCGTCCTAATATTTACATCTATTTGCATTTTTGAAATTATTCGCAACTATTTCGTCTCATTTCTTTTAACTATTCGCAACTGCATTACTTAAGATGCAACTTTTGACTATTGGCACCTCTAATGGTGGATTAGGAACATCCACAAAAGTAGACTAAATCCAGCTACATTGCAAGACTGGCTCCCACTCATCAGGGCTGTCTTTGACCGCTTGAGAAGTTTGAACGAGGCGCCGTTTGCCTTTTTTCCACCACACTTGCTTTCTTCAAAAAGTTATGAAGAATATGAGATATCCAGTTCAGTTACCTTCGGAATATAGGTTCCTCTGTTTCCCGATTGCAAACTGCATCTCTGACTCCAGCAACAAGATTCTGCCTCTTTTCAGTGACGGAAAACAAGTAGAAAACCCTAAATGCAGGTATGCCTTGCTCTAGTTGTTCCATTTCGTCTTATAACCACACAGCAATGTGGTTGCCTGTGCTACGTTCTTCAAACAAGAAGCACCTGAGCTTTAGCTTTTTCAGTTTCGGTGATTCCTTGGCAAAAGTGTCCTGTGAGCGAGAAGTATTTGTCATTGGTACACGAAGCCCAGCCATCGTGAGTTATAGTTATACCGTAGACGTTCTTCTTTAGTTCGTTGTTTAATTTTTCTGCAATAACAGACTTCAAACCAGACTCCACCTTGTCAACGTAATTCCACAAACGTCGGGGAGTAATCGGTCGTAACCGTGGGTCGCTGCTAGCAGCCTTAATCAATCTATAAGCAAAAAATTCTTTTATTTAACAGTCTATTAAGCGCTAAATGTTATACATTGATTTGTTTGTTGACTGCTTCTATTAGTAAAACAAAAGTTTTTACAGAAAAATAGTTAAGTGCATTGTAGCCTGACTTAATGCCATACTTATAAGCCTGGAAATACCGCTTGGCAGTGCTCCTCAACAGAAATAGGTGTATCACATTCTAAATATTTTATGTGACAAACTAAACAAATAATTTCTTACTCTTGATATTCTGGTGATGCAACAACATTAAAAGACACTGAGTTCTTAGCAACGAAATAGCAGAAGAAAAGATTACAGAGTTGCTGCTTGGAGTGTGTGGCAAGATAATAACCAATGCTCTCTTGTTTTTTGCTTAATTGGAAAACGTGACGATCCATCGGACCATCGGGTGAACTGTAAAACTGGATTGAATTTAATAAATTATGATTAAAAATTGAACTATGAAAAAAATCCTTTACTTGAAACTGATCAAGAACATTTTTCGCATTAGAAGCAGGGTTGGAAAAAACCCGGGTTTTTTTAAAAAAACCCAGCTCACTGGGTTTTTTTGGGTTTTATTGGGTTTTATTGGGTTTTTTTGGGTTTTTTTGGGTTTTTTTGGGTTTTTTTGGGTTTTTTTAAAAATAGCTTTTTTTGCATAGAAAATGAAAGACTTAATACCTATTTTGCATTCAAACTATCTTTACACATTTAATTTTTTCAAAATAATAATTAAAAACACATGGTAATAGTTATATTTATTTATTGAAAAGAGCTTTTACAAGGAAGATTTAATAAATTGAAGAACTGTAAATAAAATTCTCCTTACATAATTTTACTTTGTTTGATTATTACAATAATTTTCAATTCTTGTCAGCTTTTCAGATGTTTTTGACAGATTTCCAGTTAAACACTTCCTCTGGGATCATCAAGAATAAGCTAAAACAAATATAAATTACACTTAAATAATAGAAATAGAATTTTTTTCAGAATTTCGATGGTTATTCTGAAGTTAAAAACGATTTTTCCTACTACTTACCTACTTATTGATCAGATTCGATATCATCACAGGAACTGCTGTCAGCTGCTGAGCTATTGTGAAATGATTTGTAAATCTTCACAAGTTTCATTGCCTTATCTGCACCAAGACGATTCCTGATCTTCGACCAGACAAATCCAAAGGTTGAAAACCATCTCTCAATTGAGGCTGAGCTAGCAGGACAGGAGTGTAGAGAAGCTAGAAAGCTGCAGAAATTGGCAGAAACCTCTTTATCCCTGATTTGAGATCTAGTAACCTTTCCTTTCATGATGTTCCACCATTCTGATGGAGAGATAACCTTCAGTGATTCTGAGAACATTTGCTTGGGGAACACCTCCCTGTCCTTCAAGTTAAACTTGTATAGTAAACCCAAGAAATCAGGGTTCCTGTCCTCTAACCATTGTTCTGCAATGTTTTCATTATCATTATCAATGAAGCTTTTGTAATCATCTACATAGCGATGGTCAGTTATATAGGCCAAAATATGAAAGGGTTGTACAGCATCTTGAAATCTCTTCTTTATTGCATCATAGTATATGGTTAGCTCTTCATCCTTTATCAATGAATACCAGATATGAACTGCATCAGAGAGATGACAAGAATCACTCTGCATCTTGTCTAAGGCAATCCCCAATTTTTTCATTTCACTAAGAAGACGAATTGCCTCACGTTTGATGGCTATATTCTCAATTATTCTTCCAATATTGGCTGGAAAATCTTCCATCTTCTCTCCATAGATCTCCACGTAGAAGTTATGATTTTTCTGGTATGTCTCAATGCAGGCAACTTGAGAGTTCCAGCGTGTTTCATTTGGCAGCTGAGGCATACATCCACCTTTTTCCTTTAACAAACCATGGGCCATATGCACATTTCTAAAATATTTCTGAACTTCCACAACCTGTTTTAGAATTGTTGAAAAAGAATTGCAAATGTCTTTCTGTAGCAAATTCATATAGTGTGCATTACAGCCATATGTTAACATATCAGGATACTCTTGTTTGATCAGCTCTTTCATTTTCTTCATCTTAGCTTCATTGTCAGTGCAGACAGCAAATACAAACTTATTATAATCATTTTTTATGCTAACTATAGCTTCATTGATGATTTTGAAGCAGTATTCTGCAGTTTTTTTTTCTGATCCTGAGTCAACTATGTTGTACAGATAACTCTTTTTTCCATCATAAAATGAGTGAGCAATTATTGGGTCATTCTGAATACTAGACCATCCATCTTGACAAATTACCAACGTGTCTTTGGTTTCCAGTTCGTTCTTTATCCCAGCTGACAGATCATCATAGACTTCATTTAATAGATCTCCACCCAGTTTCTTTCGGCTTGGTGGGACATACCCAGGACGAAGAAGAGAGCAAAGTTTCTGAAACTCACAATTTTCCACTGAATTAAAAGACATGTTAGAGCTGAAAAAAAACCGGGCAACTTGCATGTCTATGGCATCTTTCTGATCATTTGATGTTCTAACTACAAAGTTATTTAAGTTACTACTTTTAAACCTTTTTGCTGGTGTGGAGCTGGACATAATAGATCCTTCGGAAATTGAAGTATCTGACTCATTTGACAAGAGGCTAATATTGCTCATTGAGCTTCCAGGTCTTGGTTCTTGTTCATCAGTGTCCTTCTTTCTCTCTTTACACTTCTCCAAATGAATACGAACTCTTTCAATTTTTCCACTAATCTTCTCTGAACAATGGTCACACTGAACACTATTTTTGTCCCCTTCTATCTCACTGACCTCCTTCCACTCCCATCCTTTCTTCCTTCCACTTCCGAATGGCATTCTTATAAAGATTTTTTTCTGAAAAATACACATTGCATCGAAATATGCAAGTTAAATATACTTAATGCTACACAAATAATAATACTGTTTGAATAAAAGTTTCTTGAGTAATTTGTAAGATAGAACACAAGCCTGACTTTGATATGGTTGATGAAAGCCACTGAGATCACTGAAAGTATATTGTAAAAAATACTAAAACTATTTTTTCAGAAATATTTCAAAAAAATCATGTCTTTTAAAAATTTTGATTCTTATTAAATACTATATTCTGATCATATCCATATCCTCTTTTCAATAATAATTACCTTTTAATTAGTCATAATTATGTTTAAATGTTTTCTGAAATAAATAAATCACAGAAAAAAAGAGAATCCTTTAAATAAAATATTATTTTAAAAAAACCCAAAAAAACCCGGGTTTTTTTTGGTTTTTTTAACTGGGTTTTTTTGGGTTTTTTTGGGTGGGTTTTTTTTGGGTGGGTTTTTTTGGGTGGGTTTTTAAATGGCAACCCTGATTTAAAACGATGAAGAGTAGAGTTTACTAACTTTATCGATGTTCAACCCTGGAAGTTTGATTATTGATATAAAGTCTTTAGATAATTTTGAGTATAGCATTAAGACGGCAACAGAGAATGTTCAAAATGTGTTTTTTCTTGATTATTTTTCATATAAGGTAGAGTCTAAAAGAAGAATTTCAGTTTCGAGATTTAGCGACATATGTAGGATGATTAAGCCTACTTCTGAATTAAGCGTAACAAGAGAGAAAGGGTTGTTTATTTTTTCGATGAACACTCAAGATATTTTTTCAGAGAGTTTTAAATTTGGATTTGTCAGATGAGATGAAAGTCTATAGCGTGTATAAGTTGGAACAATTGTATCGAATATCAAAGATTGTTTTGTTTTCAGATGTGTTGGCTTTTTTTGTAGAGAAGGATAATCCGCTTATGTTTATGTCTACTGGAGAAATTGGAGTAATAAAAGTCTATTTTCTTTAAAAACATTTAAAAACGTTTTAAAAGAAGTTTATAGAATAGCTCCTAAGAAGGGGATGCTTGAGAAGGGTGAATTAGGTCCAAGTAGCAACCCAGAGCCAATGGGTTCATAACCTTTTCCTTTTTTAATAAAGAGTCCATCTCCGTAAATGGGTTTGTTTTTAGTCCAAGGTCTTAAATATAAACCAGAACCACCAGCAGCGAGTTTTACTCCTTTTCCATTTTTGCTCATGTAAACAATTCCTCGTCCTGGGATTTTATCAACCATAGCTGAACCTGCAGAAGATCCAACACCTGCAAGCAGTCCAGTAGCAAGAGCAGGAACGACTCGTGTGGCGATAGTGCTTCCAATCATTCCTAATAAAGGTAAAAGAGCTCCAATTAAACCTCCTTCTACTTTACAGTTGTGTGCAATTTGTCTTTTGCTAAGTTTAAGAGTGACTATTTTTCTATTGCTGTATGCTTTTTTAATTTTGTTCAATTGCGAGTTTGTGACAGCAAGAACATGTTCACCATCCAAGTCTTGAAGAGTGAGTTTAATGCTAGCATCAGTTTTATCATGCATTGCTTTTTTAATTTTATCAGCTTGTCCCTGTGAGATGTTGAGTTTGATGTTTTGATAACCGCTCATTTTTTTTAAAGAAAAGAAAAAAAAAAATTCTATCGATCAACAGCACTGTTTGTATATAAATCTTGCAGCACAGAAAGTTCTTTCTCTAACATGAAATCGAATAATGACATCTTGTCCTTTAACCCTTTCGGGCCGAAGGCGCACATACGTGCGCCTCGGATATTTTATATTTATATTTTTGTTATTTATATATACATAAATAACAATATATATATAAAGTTTTGTACTTTCTTAATTAACTTTTTGGATTCTAAATTTTGCCTGCTTTCCAATGATATATACTTTGTTTTACTTATTTTGTAAGGAAACCCATCTATTTAAGTGTTTACGTCGCATATAATTGCGCTTTTTAAATCGCCTAAATAAATTCCGGTACGAAAGGGTTAAAGTCGATTAAATCTCCATGTTGATCAATAAGTTGTGTTTCCATTCTTGAAAATTTGCCAACAGCAATTGGTAGATAGTTGAGATGAAAAGGTTTTTCGCTAATTTTGTATCCAGGAGGAACATCAGGGTAGAAGGAATAAATATCATTGGTCGATTTTCCATCTAAATAGGATGAACCTATAATGTCGTTGGTAACTCTAATGACGGCAAGTTCTTCAACTCTTACAATGCTTTCAGATTCGTAGTAGTCAATAACGCTGGTGACTTTATTAGGGTCAACAGGATCTTCTTTTTTCTCAACGTAAGTGTATTATTTCTTATCAAAACCGAGAAGTGAGGCTAAGCTGTTGTTTACGTTAAAGTCGACCCAATATTAAGTGTTTATTACAGGTTTTCCAAAAGTGAGAGTGGACCTTGAAGTAGTATCGCTTGTTCCAAGAATGACTCCATCTGCTCTGTATAAATTTTCAGTTTGCTTTTTCATTTCTTTTTGCAAGTAATCGTTGATTTCGTTAATTTTGTAAGCGCCTTCTTCGATGTAGATGGTATAACTGGTCGATCCTAGGTTAAGACTATATCTGAAGACGTTATTTTTTGAGGTGATATTAGGATAGCTGCGATACGTCTCGAGCCCAACTATGGCCATTTCATACCTTTTTTCGGTTCCAAGTTCGATAGGAACGTCAAAGTAGGTTCTGATGACGCGGCTGTCTACGTTAGAAGCTTCTTTTTTAGATTTAACAATGAAATAAAATCCCGACATGTTTTTTATACGTTTGGAAAATTAAAATCGCTAAACCCGCTTCGATATTTCCCCTGGTTCTTTTTAGAAGAGAAATCAATGACAGCAGTACTTGCAGAACATTTTAATTCTTTTTTATTCATGTCAACAACAGCATGGTCTCTGTAGAGGTGATCCACATTTTTTTGGTCTTGGGAAAGAGACAAATAAAATTAGCATTTTCTCTAATGGTTTGTCTAGGGAGCATGAAAAAGTTTTGAGCGAGATAAAAGCAATCCACTTTAGAGTGTCTTCCTCGGATGTAATATTTTTCGCATTTGTTTTGCTTGGTGAGTTGCAAGTCGTCAAAGATCATTAAATTGTTTTTAGTAGAGTCTAAGGATTCGGGTTCAGGAACGTCTTCTTCAGTTTCAAAGAATTGGCATTCAATGTCTGTTTTTCCTTCCCAATTTTTAGAAATTTCTTGAATGACACATTCAGGACTGGAGTTTAATTCTTCAATTTTGTTTTGAATGTTGAACAATTCGAGGATGATTTCTTTAGGTAATTTTTTTCGAAGGACCTTTTGAGTATTTTGTATTCAGGTTGAAAAAGAGATTTTTCAAACACTTGCAATCGGTTGTAATCGAGCCATCCCGGTCTAAGCAATAAATTGAGAAGCAACGTTGTTTTTCCACATCCAGACTTTCCAACGATGATCCCTCGAATGCTTCTCGGGAAAAGCTTGTTTTTGTTTCTTTTGGTTTTACCAATGTTCCATGATAAATCAATCACTTCCATTTTATATATAAAAACTTTTCTTTATGTATTTAAAATGTATTGCGTCAAGTGTAAAAGAGAAACTGAAACCATTCACATGAGAAACGAGAAGACAAAAAATAATCGAAATATGTTAAAAGGGACTTGCGACTCTTGCGGAACGACTAAATGCAAGTTTGTTTCTTTGAAAAAAGGAGCTGACTTGGTAGAGTCGATTAATAAACTGTGGAGCAAAGTGAAGCTTCCATGGGCTAAGTTTCCAGGAGAAATGCATATTCCCGGGATAAACTTTGCAGGTCCTGGTACGAATTTGGATAAGAGACTGACTTCAACGGATATGTATCAGGAGTGGAGCAAGCCGGTGGACAGAGTGGACAATGCAGCATACCATCACGATTTGACTTATAAATATTTTAATGACAGACAGAACAGAAATTTAGCAGATTAGATGATGCTTGAAGAAATGGTTTCTATACCCAACCCCACTCAAAAAGAAATCAACGAAAGAAAGCTCATTACTCCTGTGATTAAAGCAAAAGCTCAATTTGGATTGGGTGTCCCACGACGAACCTGAAAAAATAAATTTTTCAGACCCATTAAAAATGAGTAAGATGATGGTTTTGTTTGAGCCGTTTATAAACGAGTATCTTAAGACGGAAGATTATGAAGAGGTGTATCATCATTCGCCAAATGAGGAGAGGTATCATTACAAGATATATAGTTTTGAAAACGATTTGGACTTTACCATTATTCGTAAAAAGGAAGAGTTTGAGTTGAGAATAACGTGTGGAAGGATTCGTTTTTAAAAAAGCGGCATGGTGAAGGAGGATATATTCGAGTATGAGCGCAGAAAAGTAAATAAAGTCAAGTAGCAGAATAAAAAAATTTGAAGAATTTTCCACGGATTAAAAAATGAGTTAAGTAATTTTCTTTTCTTTATAAAAAGATGAATTATATAACAGTTGAGAATTTTGATGAGAGTAAATTATCAGTGGGTGAGATATTTAGCAACAAGTCCAATTCAGTTTCAAAAGGTTCCGTTGTATTATGAGTACCCTTCAGGCAAAGGTCCAGTTGTATTGCGCACTCCTGTTTTACATTCTCTTAGAGTGTTTAAGAGTTTGAATTTAGAGACTAAGAATCTGAAAGGTTATTCCATGTCTTTTTTAAGCGAGGAGGGGAGTAAATTTGCAGAGGTGACTGAAAAAATATCAAAATACCTTCGCGAACAAGTGAAAGAGTTGAGTCCTTTGTTGAAAAAAGGTGGAAGATCGAAGAAGATAGCAATAGAAGACTTGCAGTTCTCCTATTCTTTTTGGTAAATTGTATACGAAGAAAAAAGGGTCAGACATAGAAATAAGTTCAATGTTTTATTTGAAGAAGGATGGTAAAATGGAAGTGAGTAAAAGTCCTTTAGAGTATCTTAATCAAAAATGCGAGGTGGTTGCTTCTTTAAAAATAGAGGGAGTGTTTATTGGTTCAAAGGTAGAGTCTATTCAAGTGAGTGTTTCAGAAGTGTTGATCGTAAAGACTTGTCCTATTAAAAGCATCTTGACTGATTTAGAAGATTTTTAAATTTTTAAACAAATTTAAAAATGATCAACGTTGAAGGAATTCTTTTGCCTAATGAGGCTTTAACCAACTTTCAATTGATAAAGGTTGCTAAACAGTTAAAAATTAAAAACTTTCGAGGTGTATTTGTCAGAGACGAGTTGCCAAAAAAGCCGAGAAGAAAAGAATGCGGCATTGTGAATACGGGAGATTCAAGCACAGGTGGTTTTCATTGGGTGTGTTGGTTCAAAGACGGTGGTAAGAAATATAGTTTCGATTCTTATGCCCAACCTCCTCTTGTCGAATTGGTTAAATACTTAAAAAGTCCAGTTCTTTATAACAGCGAGAGAGTTCAGTTTGGAGACACTTATTGTGGTCACTTGTGTCTTTACGTCTTGAAGAAAATGGATGAAGGGTTTGACTTTCAAAGCATCATGGACACCCTTTGGTAAAAAATTTTTTTGTAGAAAGTAAAATGATTGATAAGTTTGGAAGGACAGAATTGGGGAAGTATTTATACAACCCTTATTTGGTAACATCAAGTGAGCTGTATGTGAGAACAGATGGAAACAGCACCATCACTTCAGACATTGATTTTAATTCTCACAAAATCATTAATTTGGCAGAACCGACCACTTCTCATGACGCTGCTACGAAAAATTACGTGAACACGCATTCGTCGGGAGGAGGAACTTGAGTGGGAACGGCAGACTTGGATTTAAATCTTTACAAAGCGATCAATTTAAACGAACCGACAAATCTTCATGACGCCGCCACAAAAAATTACGTCGACATCAGCTCGAGCATGCGCATCAAAACGGACGGATCAAGCACGATCACTGGGGACTTGGATTTAAATTCTCATAAACTGCTCAACGTGACAGATCCAACCACTTCTCACGACGCTGCCACAAAAGGGTACGTGGACACTAGAGTGGCATACGCCAATATCTTTTACACAGACATTAACATGACAGCGCACAAATTGACCAATCTGGCTGAGCCCACTTCAGCCTCAGATTCAGCCACAAAAAATTATGTGGACACACATGCTTCAGGTGGAACTACAGTGGGCACCGCGGACTTTGATTTAAATTCCCATAAATTGATCAATGTGCTTGATCCGTCAAATGCGCAAGACGGAGTGACAAAAAGTTACGCGGACACTTTGTCACAAAAATCCAACTTTTTAGGACTTGTTCCCAATTCAAGCTTTTCATCCTTGGGGTTAAAATTACAAACTGTGGCAGGATCGACCACTGCACCAGTCTTTAGCTACGTAGACGGTCTTGGAGTTCTGAGAAGGTTATGGCTGGCTCTTAATGGAACCGGAACAAGCGTTTCTGGACAAGTCTTTATTCCGATATTGGCCGACGGAGAAATTAGAGTTGGGAATTATTCAACATCCACGGAAGGAATCAGAGTAGACAACACTGCCCTTGCTTGCGACTTGCTCTTTTCCGCTCTCGGCGGACCGTATTACGCCAACTCTTTGCAAGGTTGCAACGTTTACAGCTCCACTTCGTTGGGAGGATATTTTACGCTCGACTTGCCGTTTACATCAAGCTTGACCATCCAATTGGTCAATAATAATGCTGCTGCTATCACCTACTGGATTCAACCCTTCATTTCCACATTCACAACCATCCCTCCTCTCCTTTCCTCCGTTAAATTGTACTGCAGGACGTTCAGATATCTCAACACCATTTACGGAAACGAATATGTTTTGCTGAACACTAATGGAAAAGGAAATGGCATTTCTCTGAAATACATCAGGATGCACATCATCGGCTCCTCTGGAAACTGGTGGGAATCCAGAGTCAGAATGTGTGACGGAAATTTGCCTCAAGGCAACGGCACTGTCCTCAGCCCCTGGACCTCTTACAATGCAAACAATTACAACACTTTCCCTGGATATGACGCCGACAGCAAATGCTTCTTTTCCTCGTCTGTATTGGAAGATTTTTACTTGTCTTCGTGGAATGGATCAAACTTAACCTCTTTTAACAACAAATCGACGGGACTGCTGTACCAATCCACAGCCTCCATCGGCTCCACCATCACCATTTCCTTTTATAGAAATTTTGCAGAGGCAGATTCCATGCCCAGCGTCACAGCTGGCAGAAGGCTCGTTGTCACGCTCAACTCTGGCGACGCGCAAGTCGGTCAATCCGGAAGCTTTTACCTTCTTCTCGGACAAGCGTATTATTATGCTTAACTTTTGCTTAAGCAAAAGTGGTTCTGATAATAAAATGAGAATCTTGCGAGAGAAAAATGGAAAACTTAAAAGTTTTAAAATGGTGGATCGTGTTCAGTATTTAAGAAGCAAAGGAGTAGGATGGCGCGAGATAGAAATTTACAAATCCATCATCAAAACAAAAAAAGAACATGACGAAAGAAAAAAAGAACAAGAAAAATTTCATGCAAGATTTAAACACCTTTACAAAAATTAAAATTTTTCATTACGCGTTATGACGTTATGAAAAAAATCACACGAAAAATAAATTTTTTAAAATAAAAATAGATGCAGTGTGTTCGAAGAATTCATTATGATAGAAAGAAGGAGTGGAAAAAATGCGTTATTGTTTTTGACAATTATTTAAAGCACCCTCCGTTAAAAGTAGGTGAGAGATATGATATGATATTTGCTCAAAAAGATATTCACTTGCTTCGACGGTCTAAGCAAATGATTCTGTTCATGTCTGGTATTGAGAAGGGGATAGCGTTGGTGAATTTGAGACATCGTCTTAATGTAAAGTTGAATTATTTTAATCGCAGTATGATGATTTCAGAGCCGGTCGATCAGATCTTTATGGAAATTTACAACAGAAGCGATAAGGATGTGATGATTAAAAAAGGCGAAAGTTTATGCTTGGTAAATTTTCTTTAAAAAATTATTTTTTTTCGTCTTAATAAAAATGAATTACAATAGTTATAAAGAAATATATCCGACTCTTCCAACAGCTCCATCAGATGAAGGGGGTCACGTTTATCGTCTTCAGAAAATAAGTGAGATTCAGAAAGAGATGGACAATGAGAGAAAGAAGCGGGTTCATTTGAGTAAAAATTGAAAGCGGAAAAGCATGAAAAGATAAAAGTGTTGGCAGAGTCGTAACTGAACACGATCAGCGAGCACATTTCTAAAGCGTTGGTGGATGGAAAAATTAGCGATTCTGAGTTTCAGTTAATTCTTGGTGAGTTTCAAAAGTTTAAAGAGATGACGGAGGAAATACGAACCAAAACCAAAAGCAATATGGACGAGTTGGCGAAAGAATTTTTGATCCAGAAAGGACGAGAAGACGCGATTCAAGCGTTTAAAAACCTATTTAAAAAGGGATCGTCAATTTTTTTTCTGCGTATTTTAAAAAATGACCTTTTATAAAATACAAGACCCGATTAAACGGGATGAGATTGTGAAAGAGGTGCTGGCGAGAAAAAGTAGAATTTATAAGGACAGTGTGAATGAAAACATGATGGATTCTCAATTTCAGACGGATGTGGGCAGACTGTTCAAGCCGATCATCGAGAGCAATAAAAAGATGATCCATAGAATCAAGTCTGAGCAGGATAGCATTAAATCTGAGCAAAATAAGTCTGAGCTCATTTGGCCCAAGGTTAAGTCTGAGGTCAAGTCTTTTTTAGACTCAACAAGAATGGAAGAGTCGTATATGCCTGAGGGCGATGAGCCTTTGAGACATTTGTTTGATCTGGACACAAGAGCAAAGTTTAAAAGAAGTTTTAAGAACAAATTTGAATTGAGTAAAAACGACGGCCAATATACGATTGGAAAAATGGGAGTAATGTTTGATGGAAATGACATGATTGTTAGAGGTGAAACGTATGAAGGGACAAAAGGTCTTTGGGAATTGATGACCAATCCAAACATTTCAAAGGACGTGACGGCAGAAGATGTGGCTAATTACTCGAAAATTTTAATGGAGAGTGAAGCTGTAAATCCATATGCAAGATCCAACAAACCGAGAGCTGCAGAAGTTGAGAAATACAATCGATTGATCATCCCTATTGAAATCGAGCTTAAATCTCGTAAGAAAAAAGATGAAGAGGACGGTCTTAGAGCTGAAATTTATGATCATTTTAATGAGAAATACCCCAACGAAGGTTTTGAAAAAAAATCAAAGAAGCAAAAAGTTTCTAAGATGGATGAGAAATACAATCAACTCATCTTGAAAATAGGAAAAATGAGCTAGGAAGTGAGAAATATAATCAATACAAGTCGCGTGTTGAAAAAGCTTATAAAGATAAAAAAGGTTCTGGAGTTACTATTCTTCCCAGCGATTCGAATGCGTTGGTGGAAAGGCTTCAATTGAGTATTGCTTCTTGTCGTGCGGGTAATACGGCTTCAAGAAACGAGGGTGTGAACATATGTGATGAGCTGTTGAGACAAAAGGTGATTAGCGAAGATCAGTACAAGTCGATTCAGAGATATATTGCAAAATAATTTTTTTTGCTTATAAAAAAATGATCTTTTTACAGAAAGAGATATGTGAGAAAACACGTGATTGGTGGAAGCGGTATATTTGACACGTTTAAAAATTTCATGAGACGAGCGGCTGCGTCTAGCGCATCGAGGGGAGCGTCGACTTTGGCTCAGAAAATGGCGAAAAGCGAGTTGGGACGAGAAGCGATTATGGCTGCCAAGTCCACTGGAAAAGAGCTAGCTTCTTCTGCGATTACTAATGCTAAAGATGTGGCTATTGACAAGGGAAAGAAAGCTCTTGAAAAGGTGTACGTCAAGACTGGAACTCCGAAGCTATTTCAGAAAAGCAAAGACATTGTTTCAGAGCTGACTAAAGCTCCAGCTCATGTTCCAGCCCATGTTCCAGATCGAAGACCTGCAACAGGATTTGTGGACGAGTATTCCATGATGGGTGGATCTTTAGGTCGTAAAAACCTAAGTCGTAAAAACGCAGTTCGAATCCAAGACCTGATTAAAATGGGAAATGGCATGAAAATCGTCTGAAAAATGAATTTTTCAGAGGCGCGCGTTCGGAACTATCGGAGCTTTCAGAACTTTCGGAGCTTTCGGAACTTTCGGAACTCTGAAAAAAAATCATTTTTCTTTTATATAAAAAATGGCAAACTCCAAGATTTTAAATTTTACAGAAGAAGTCATGATTGATGAAGGAATAGAGAGATTCGAGTTTCACGAGTATGAGCCTGTGAGCACCAATTTAAACAACACGGAGAGATAAGAATTAATATTGAACAGCAGCACTTGTTTACGCTTCCCTCTGAGTCCTACCTTTTAGTGGAAGGAAGAATGACTAAAACAGATGGTACGGCTTATGCAGACGCAGATGTGGTTACTTTTGCAAACAACGGCATCATGCATCTGTTTAGCCAAATCTCTTACTATTTGTCGAATCAAGAGGTAGAAACCATCTATAGCCCTGGTCAATCCACCATCATGTTTGGCTATTTTAAATATCCGGTCGAGTTTCAAATATCTGAAGGCATGAATCAGCTGTGGCAGCGAGACACGACCGTGGATGCTGATCTTGCTAATAACACTGGATTTATCAACAGAAACGCTTACATCATCAAGCAGCCCGCTGATAGAGGAACCTTTTCGTTTTGCATTCCTTTGAAGCACATTTTTGGTTTTTGCGACATTTACGACAAAGTTCTTTATGGTTTTAAGCATACCGTTTCCCTTGTGAGAAAGAGCGATACGGATGCGATTTTTAAAGCCAATGCTACAGGCGCGGGAAAAGTCGATTTGACAAAATTGTCTTTGTTCATGCCTCATGTCACTCCCTCTCTTTTGGAGAGCAACAATCTTTACAAAATCATCGAGTCTAAAGTGGACGTTCCATTATCGTTCAAGTCTCGACAATGCGACACCATTTCTGTTCCTGTGGCAAACACATTCAGTTGGAGACTAAGCGCGAGATCTGCTAGCGAAAGACCGAGGTAAGTCGTGATTGGATTCCAAACCAACAAAGACGGAAGTCAAGACCGAAATCCATCCGTCTTTGATCACTGCGACATTAAAATCATGTATGTGACCTTAAACAGCGAAAGGTATCCTGCTGTGGACTACGACTTGGACTTTAAGAACAACAAATTCTCAAGGGCTTACAGAGACGCGTGCAAGTTTGACAACAGGCTTTATGGCATTGACGGCATTGTGGCTCAGCCTAATATGACCGGCTTAAATAACAGATACATTTGCCCTCTTTTCGTCTTAGATGTGAGCAAGCAGGCCGAAAGGTTAAAATCAACCGTGTTGGACGTTCAAATCAAGGCCACCTTTAATGCAAACGTTCCTGCTGGCCCTCAAGCCTTTGCCGTGGTGATCTCTGACAAGATGCTCAGGATTTAATCCGACGGGAAAAAGATGAACGTTGTTTATTGATTTTTCGAAATAATTTTTAAGCGTTAAAAAAATGAGGTACACGAGAAAAGATTTGAAAAAGCTGCTGAGAGAGAACGGCATTGCTCAAACGTCAAAAAGCAAAATGGCTTTGTTGATGCTGGCGTTGGAAAACCATCTGATTGACAAGAGCAAATGGATGAAAGATGTGATGGAAGAAAGACTGGTGGGACGACCTAAAAAATTGAATTCGAGTTGAGAAAATATTTCCAAATGAAAAAAGATGGAAAATATGAATGAAAGGATGAGAGAGTTGCAAGAAATAATAAGATTGCGTGAAGAAAGAGAAAGAGAGTTGGAAGAATTAAGAAGAGAGTTTAAGAATTTGCCAGAAGAAGATTCTGAAGAAAGATTGAGAGAGTTGAGAGAAAGATGGAGGCAGTTGAGAGAAAGATGGAGACAGTTTAGAGGCGATTCGTCAGATGATTTTAAATATGATATTGAAGATGATTCTGAGTTGGAAGAGGAAATATCGGAGTCGGACAAGGAGAAAATGGAGTTGGAAGAGGAAAAAAGAGAAAATGAATTTTTTTCAGATTCCCTGTAAAATTCGAAGAATTTTTTAATTCTTTTCGAAGAATTGAAAAATTGAATTCGAGTTGAGAAAATATTTCCAAATGAAAAAAAGATGGAAAATATGAAAGAGATTGAAGAAAGAATAAGACAGTTGGAAGAAAGAATAAGACCGTTGGAAGAAAGTACAGCTATTCACAAAAGTTTAAACGATTGCAGAATTTTCAAATCTAATCTTCGGTTTTTCTGGAATAAAAATCTAACGGAAATAGATATCAATATAATTATTTTTCCAATTTGGTAAATAGGTTATTTGTTAATAGAATAAAAAAAAGTAGGTTTTGACTAATTACCGTTTACTCAGAAATTTCATTTAAAGGTAGGTGATACAAATTAAGAGGTTTCACAAAAGTTTAAACGATTTTATTTAGGATCAATTATTTGCTAATTAATTGATAAATCCGCTGCGAAATTTTTTTT
>QPEY01000319.1:29678-44758 GCA_014706445.1 Hydra viridissima
TTAACTCAATGTAGGAGTAAAATAAATAACAAGGGGGGGGGGGGTGGATATGCAGACCCCCCTTATCCTAGTATAGGGGTGGAAGGTAGGCTAAGGGGGTATTGATTAAAAATATTTACATGAAAAATGTATTTTTTGAAATAAATAAATACATTTTTCATGTAAATATTTTTAATAAAATAGTAGCTCGTATAAAATAAATATTTTATGTTAAATTCAAATATGTTAAATTCAAAAAAAAAAAAAAAGCAAATCTCCTAAAACAATGTCTGTCAAGTTAATATTCAAATAAAATTTAAAATCCTGCTTCTTTCTCTAGTTCATTTGTTTTCCAATAAGCTACCAGAAAAGTACTAAATTTATCTGAAGTATTCTTTGGACAAGCCACTTTTAGAATTTTACCTCTTAACAAAACATCGGTATTCGACACATTCCAGACATGCTCAATCTCCACATATTCGAGTGACTTAAGATTTTCTTCAAAAAACTTGTGTAACATCTCCCGTTGGTGTCTAGTAATCGAATCAAAAAGTTTATCATCCACCGTCAAGCTTCCATTAAACCCTGTTTTATTTCCTCGACTAGTTTATTTCTACTTTTCATGCAGTGATGTACGACTCGCTCGAATTCTTGTAATTCGGCGAACGGGGATTCTGGGATGTCTAGTACAGCCAGATTTTTAAACAAAAATACGTATATAAAGACGTTTTGACAGAATTATGCTTTTGTAAAGATGGTTTAACTTACTTTTAAACAAAAATGCTTTAATAAGATGTAGTACCAATCTTCTTTTATTTTTAAACTAAATGGTTTATTTTGAAAACTCTGGAATATGTTAATAATACGTTTTTCATAGCAACTAAAAGCTTGTATTTTTGTTATATTTTGAACAATAAAAAATAACATTCAATTTTATTTTTAATGTTCAAAATTCAACAAAAATGCTTTTTCAAAATGTTATATAGCTATACTGTTTACAAACGATATAAAAATCATTGTAACAATCATTTAAACAATTTAACATCGTTATGTTACATTGTTTAACGAAGTAAACGTGTTAGTCTTATAAATTTTTTTTTTTCAATATATGTACGTTTCAATTCCTAACTACTCTCTGCAGTACGCTAGAAAGTTTATAATATAACTGAATAGTAGACAGAAATTAGGGTTTCATCTAAGCATAAAAAAAATTTTTAACAACCCTACAATGAGGCTATGTTATAGTTTTGTAAATGTTTCAATATTTTGACATTTTATTTAATAGCATAAAATTATGCAACTGCTGTATGAATTGTTTATTGAGCTCTGTTAGTATAAAACAACTCAAACTTTCCTTCTAGTTTTGATATGTTTTTAATATTGTTTTTTTATACTTTTATATATGTTTTTCTTATTTTTATTTTCCTAATCTTATTTATAATACAAAAAATGTTAAGGATATTAGAATTTATAACTTCAATTTAGAACATTATAAATAAAAAAAAAAAAACATTTTTCAATTAAATATAATCTTTTACCATTTATGACTGATACGAGCCATTTTTTTAGGGCATTTGTTATAACGTGGAGCTATGTCACGATTGTAAAATTCGATAAAGTAATAAATTCGAATATCAACAAAATAGTTTATAAGTTTTCTCTCCAAATGTGATGCATGTTTTGGATGAAGGTTGAATAAAAAAACGAAATTGCAGTCTTTCTCGATAGCTTTAATGATAGTTCTTGCTATATTTTTGCATACAATTATTTTATTTATGTTGTTAGTGAAAATGGCTTCCATTACTCTCACAACTTCAACCGCAGTCAACCGCCCTCCAAGCTCCATCCATGACATCTAAAAAAAAATTAAACAACAAAATAATGTATTATCTCATTTATCTATTGCCAAGAAAAGATTATTGTGTATATAATGCTATGTGTATATAATCAGGAATTAATAGAAACACACCGTATTCATCGGATACTGTCCACTGTCCTCATATTTGTAAGAAACTATCCTGCCATGATTTTGCAAAACCAATCCCTTAATAGGATCATCCCCGAACACAGCTTAATGTTTAAAAACTAACAGTATAACTATATACTAAATTTAAGCTAAAAAATGTGCCTTGATCAAAAAAAATGTCTGAATCAATTTGCCCTTAAAATGCAATTAACCGTTAAGAAATTCGTCATTGTAAGACATGGTAAACTGGGAAGCTTGATAATGATACCAATATACAAATTATATGATAATTAGAAACACATCGCAATTAACGAATCAGTTGAGCAGTATAAATTTTTGCTTTTTACGGTTTTCTCTCTCAAAATTATAATAAATTATATATGTATAGTTACACAGATAGTGTATTGTATTTATAACTTAATAAATTTTAAGGTTGAATATAATTGTTACGCTTTTTTGTTTTTTGTCAATATATTATATTATATTATAATTAACAAAACAATAAAAAACAAAATTTATAAGAGCAATTTAAATTTAATTTTAAATCTATAAAAGTTATTCAAATTTTAATTTTCTGATCTCCTTTGTAAAACTGTTGTTAGCCTTGAACATATCGTCTTTCAGGTCTTTTTAAATTTTTACAACGTCTTTGTGGCCCAGATGTTTTAACACAGCTGAAAATAGATTTAATTTATCTTATAATATTCAATGTAAAAAGTTTTTTTTAGTTTTTTCTCGTAATCAACAAATCTATAAATAGCAATAATTTTCTCTCCTAACTAAATGATCGTGCGGTGGTTTCTTTCCACGATTTCATTTCCTTTAGGATAATAAGCCACCCCTGAATAACTTTTTGATATTGGACTTTGAGCTGACCTGAGAGCGCCACCTATCTAGGGTGAAAGTAGACATAGTCCCACACCGAGGAATGTCAATTTTGAAATCAAGTAATGACGTCCGCGGAAATAAATTGGATTTGAAGTCAAAAATCATACTAAAAAAGGACTAGCAGGTGTAACATACAAAAATGCCTATAAATTTTTTTTGGTAGTTTAGATATTACCCAAAATGGGCATGTATACTACCCATATGTGTGCCAAAATGTGTATAAAATTTCAGGCCAAAATATTGCTTACTTTTGAAATTACGGCAATTCCAGTTTTCAAAAACCTCACTTTTTGCCAATGTCACCATGTAAAGTTACCATCCATTGAGCCACTATCTAAGTTATCCAACAGGCAACACTACACTTTAGCCCTACAGGTTGTGGGCAACAACTTTTGTAACAAAAAGTTTTTTCTAAGACTTAGTGGTAGAGAACTATGTCAAGAAAACTTATCAAGTTAAGGGATTTTCCTTTATTAATATAACTCTTAAATCATAATAAAAAAATGAGTATAGCACCATAGTTGTCCATTTTTTCAAAAAAGTGCATAAAATAAAAGTTGTAGGGCTTAAAAAATTAGAGGGGGTCATTTTTATACAGTTTCCATTAATTTTGTGTTCCACTTGGAGAAATTTTGACAACCTGTGATGTATTTCTAGTTTGGTAAACAAATCTTACTGTCTTACAAATATATGATTGATTTTTCTAGTCAGCTTGAAAAAAAAAAAGATTCTGGGCTTATAAAGTTATATTGAAAACTTTCCAAATAGTTTATTTCTTTAAATAAGTTTCAAAATACTAAGAGAACAAAATATGGTTTCTGCAAAAAAAAATGATTGATGAAAAATTTCTACAATTCATTAAGACCATCAAACCAAAAATGATTCTTAATTGATTCAAAAATTTTGTTTAAAGATGTTTACTGTTGTAATCAACAAGGCAGTTTGTCAGTTTTTCCGGGTAATCAGGGTGGGTGGTGGATCGCTTGAAGCGCTGCCAATGTTGGCCGAAATCTTGATGGGCTGCTTCGACGGCTTGTTCACTGAAGCGACCAAGGGAGGAGTTTTGGCGATCAATAAAGTCACTGATGTGGTGAAACACAACATGTAACTTTGGAGTTATATGGCAGTTTGGAAGTGCAAGGAAGGATGTCTTGAATTGTTGGATCTTTTCAAAATAATCGAAACTCAGTTCTGATCCAAAACAAGCTCGAACAACGCTGTCAAACTTCCGAAGTGTATCCACAAAGCCAAGAACTTGGAATGCTGAGTTAGCTTCTGCTAGTTGTTGAAGACGGTCCACATTTTTTAGCAATTTTCGGCACTCATTTCCTTCAAACTGCCCACCATGGTAAGGACTCTGAGCAATGTTGAGGGAAGATGGCCATGCCTCAGCTTCAGGCCACACACCTTTAAGCATTTTGTAAAGGAGGTTGACAACACCTAGAAGAAGGTGCAACTCAGGGGGAGGAATGATGTCCAAGATGAGTTTGTCATTTGGTCCATTGATGATCGGGTAATGGATGACATTGCCAGTCAATTTAGCTTTGGCATGCACTCCACCAGACCGCCTGAAAGATTCGAAACTTTTCCTAAGGGAGCCCAAAGTTCGAAATGTTCCTGCATTTTCAAGGTTGTTTGCATCAATGTCACACCAGGCACAGGGGTGTGAGCTGGAGTGAGCCTGTAGGCCACAGAGAATGTTGGCCAATTTCAGATCGCATGCGATGAAAAGATTCACAGCATCGCAACCAACAAGTGCCCATACTTGGTGAACACTTTCATATGTTTCTGGAAACTCTTCAACAACAGCTAGTAGCATCTGACGTTTCACTCCAGTGTCTTTGGCAACTCGCTGCGTCAAGGATCTTTTAGCAGGTGAACTTCTAGATTCCTTATTTACTGCAGAGCTCTTCTCAACAATCGTAAGACAAAATTTCATAAACCCCTTGCCTCCATCAATGCCAAGCTTGACCAGGGGCTCAGAAGAAATATTCCGAGAGGTAAGAACTCTGTTGAGAAGATCCGACAAGCTCTTACAGTGAGCAACTGTAAAATCTCTAGAGTCCCCTTTAGTGCTTGACCCCTTGATTTGTGTGTGTGTGAAGAACTCACTGAGCTGTTGTCCAACAGCTAGGAACTTTGATGCAAAGTTAGGCTCAACTAGTTTTCCAACTGATGCTTGGTTAACTGTACTGACCAATCTCTTGATGCCAACATTGGACAATCCAGTATTCAGTTGAACATTCACAAGGTCTTGAGTAGTCAAAAACGAAGAAGCAGGTTTTGAGGAAGCTCCACTTGGGCCTTAAAATGGAATTTCTTTTTTTTTAAAGGATTAGAATATTTTAGATAACTTACTTCTAAATACAGTTTTTGTTGCTGAAAACTAAAGCCTCTATTTAGTTCCTTCAAAAACTAAAATTCTGATGATATTTGCAAGTAAAAAAACAATCAATTATGGTGAATTTTGAACAATAATAACTTGTTGTGAGCTCTGTACTATATATAGTAATAAATTTTTAATTACCTGGCGTAATGGGAAATGCATGACCTCCAGAAGCCTTAGAAAGACGAACAGTCCCATGGGGTGAGGCTTCCTTGTTTGTGATTACAGTGGCAGCAATCTGTTCGGCAGCCATTGCATCTCGGGCTGCCAAACCCTTAAGGTTCTCTCTAAAGGTAAACTGGTTGCAGGTGTGTGCTAAACCTTTACCAATTGGACTAAGGCAATCATTGCATCTCAAAGGAGTGTTTTTTTCTTCAGCTTTTGTCTCATCGAGTGGATGCTTTTCATTCATTTGTAATCGTCCAATTTTACACAAGAGGCAATCACAGACATGACCTCGTGTTTCTGTTCTGACAGAAATAGTTGTGAAGTCAAACAGAGGGGGAAGAGTGATATCTTGCCCTTCACCTTTACGCCTCATCATTGTTCTACAGGCTTCACAAATACCTTTAAGCATAAAAAGTGATTTTCATAAGTCAGAGAAATATTGCTGTACCTCAATGGTTTTGCTAGTAAAGCTGTGGTTTTTATGAGAACAGGCAGTTTAAATAAATCAATTAAAAGCAAGCAAGCTTTTTAATTTCATTGCAATACCACAATAAAACTGATTTCCCTATATACATACAATTAAAATCAACCCTACATTACCTTGAGGAATGTGAGAATCAGCTTTATCAAAACTGACTCCATAGATTTTGCTGATTTGCTCCCACATAAATGCTGTCAGTTGTCTTGAGCACTTTTTAAGACAAATCAGGCAAACAATTTTCTGATTTTCCTCATGAGTTCTGGCGTGGTTCGGCATTTTGATTGGCTGAGAGAAATATTTTTTTTAATTTTACATAAAAGAAAGTTTCAAGGAAATACCTAATCTATCAATCTTTGCATAATTATAAATATTTTAGTGCAACTTTTAAACATTCTGTTAGCCCCTAAGGGATTTTTATTTGATGAAAAAGTTTTTTTTCACTTACTTATAGTATACAATGCAAACAATTAAATATACTAATCTTTGATTTATATGGATAACTAATGTACTTAAAGTAATTGTGAAGTGTACAAATTTGGGTTAAACTTAAGTGCTTAACAGAGCAATAAGATTGGAAGTAATAAAACTGGACCAAAACTAAGTCCTACAAAAAAATTTATAAAATAAAATATGTTTCTTTATTATCCCGTAAACTGCTGTCAAAATTTCATACCTTTATCTTGAAAATTGCCGGTGATTTAAGCGAAATACTTTGACAACTGAATTTACGGCAAAACAATGCAAGTCTTAGTGAACAACAACTTGGAGTCACCTTCAATATAAAACAACATTACAAAATTGACTAAAAAATATGAAAGTATCACTGTTCATTTTAATGTTAAATTTCAAATGTTTCTTACCTTATTACTTAATAAGTTCTTTGAGAATAATGTGAAAATTTTCAAGGAAAACAAAAGTGTAAACAGAGATCAACTTGTTAAGAACACAAGTCAATTTTTCAATTTTCATGGTTTTGCAAAATTTTCAATAATGCCTAAAATTTTTTTTATAGAATTAAAATAGATGTTAAAGCCATTTTAAATACTTTTTTACTTTCATGAAGTTCTGTTAAAAATCGTAGCTAGGTAAATCTTGAAAATGCCGTTGGCAATTTAAAACAATGGAGATAAATTTTATAACATTAGTCATTTCAATAGTTGATTGAAATTTTACTTAATAAGATTACTGAACTTAAATAACTGTCCAAAATTCCTAAGCAGTTCCGAATTTAACTTTTTTTTCAAGCTGACTAGAAAAATCAATCATATATTTGTAAGACAGTAAGATTTGTTTACCAAACTAGAAATACATCACAGGTTGTCAAAATTTCTCCAAGTGGAACACAAAATTAATGGAAACTGTATAAAAATGACCCCCTCTAATTTTTTAAGCCCTACAACTTTTATTTTATGCACTTTTTTGAAAAAATGGACAACTATGGTGCTATACTCATTTTTTTATTATGATTTAAGAGTTATATTAATAAAGGAAAATCCCTTAACTTGATAAGTTTTCTTGACATAGTTCTCTACCACTAAGTCTTAGAAAAAACTTTTTGTTACAAAAGTTGTTGCCCACAACCTGTAGGGCTAAAGTGTAGTGTTGCCTGTTGGATAACTTAGATAGTGGCTCAATGGATGGTAACTTTACATGGTGACATTGGCAAAAAGTGAGGTTTTTGAAAACTGGAATTGCCATAATTTCAAAAGTAAGCAATATTTTGGCCTGAAATTTTATACACATTTTGGCACACATATGGGTAGTATACATGCCCATTTTGGGTAATATCTAAACTACCAAAAAAAATTTATAGGCATTTTTGTATGTTACACCTGCTAGTCCTTTTTTAGTATGATTTTTGACTTCAAATCCAATTTATTTCCGCGGACGTCATTACTTGATTTCAAAATTGACATTCCTCGGTGTGGGACTATGTCATCTTTTCATCTCGCGGTGCTCCCCGTTCACTAAAAATAAGACGGAGTATTTGGACTATGGTAACGCTTCCATAGTCGTCACAACGCGTATTTTGAAGGTCCGCAATCAATTGGACTCAAAAAACTTGTCAGTGCCATAATGCGTGATATCCATGGCCAATCTCTTCCAGTTTCCTTCAACATTCAGTTTAACTTTTTCCCTCCGTATTGGCGCTGGATCTATGGACTGACATGGTTCGCAATTTTTCATCACATTTCGAACTTCTTTTTTAGTAGCAGTCGGAATTGTTTTACGAAGAAAGTTTAACGTTCGATTCACTCCAAAATGTCCAGTTTTTTTGTGTATATCGGAAAAAGATTCAGACATCTTAGCTGCGACTCCTGCACAACTATTCCTACACTCTGGCATAGTCAGTTTGTTGAGCCATCTGCTGCGAACTCTTGTTAATGCGTCAGCCAAATTATCTTTTGAAGGAATGAGTTTCACCTCAACGCTAATATGTATTCTTCAATTAGTTGTCGTACACTAATGCAGTTTTTGTAGCATGGCGTCTAGATACAGCGCCAACAGCATCATTGTCAATCACATTTGCACAGTTCAAACAGCTCTCACTTTTAGGTTAAAGCATCGTACACTGCATAAGCAGCTTCTCTGAGAAGAATCGGAAAAAGTAGTTCATGGTTTAAGTCCTGAATTTCAGCAATCACTTTCGTTCTTTGAAGCCAGTCAGTAGGATCTGAAGTTCCATCATACGTTTCAAACATATCAAATAATCTCATACTTGGTTCCATTGGCCGGTTAGCTTGTAGTTTTTTCTCGTAATCAACAAATCAATAAATAGCAATGATTTTCTCTCCTAACTAAAAACTCTCTTTTTACAAATTTTCTCCTTCATATATACCCTACGCTTTTCCTAAAATATTCTTCCACAAACCTTCATAAATTACCGCAAACACATGTTTACAATTCTTATTGGTAAAAACTATTAAAACTATTAACTCTCTAACGTCATTAAATGTTCTAGAACTTCCGAAATTACATTTTTGTATAAAAATCTATAGTGGTCATTACTCACCTATTAGTGTGGAGTACACACTACCATTCTTGACTGCCACCTTCTTCCCAGATGTTTTATTTCCAGCGTAATAAATTATTTTTAACATGTCTTGAGAGAAAAATTCTTTCATTATCATTTTAGTTGCTGTTGTTGTTGTTAATTATTTATACTCAGGTATAAATTTAATCAAGTTTTTTAAATCCATGGAATATACCGATTTTAAACACAAATACAGAACTCAAATTGCTCACTTTCTCTAATATTGACATGAATTGGCTCGTGCTGCTTTTACTCTTGCTAACACCGTCAATGTATATTAATTTTTCAAGGATACTACCACCATCCAAAATATCATTTGTTTTTTGAAGTGATTCTTTTGTTCCTGATCTGATTCCAAAATGGTAGTAATGACCTGGAGGAATTTCCTGTATGACTACTTTTTCTGTAGGAGTTCTCATTAATGCTTTTCGAGTTTTTGGCAATTTATCAGTGAAACATGGGTGCCTTCTTAACAACTTTAGTAGTTTATTGGTTGCTCTTTCAGTTAGAGCCGACTCAACCACAAACGTTGCTAACTCTTGTCTAATTTTTACTTCATCACTTGAAAACAAGGCAACTACATCTGATGAATCATCTGGAATAGGTGAAGTAGTTTTTAGAGAGGTGGTGTCTGCATAGTTTGCAATATTGGTAAAGGTGAATCAACTAGTTGATGGCAAGGTACTTCAATATCTAAACTCTCAAAGTCTGCATTACCATTACTTGAGTCTGTATCGGAGTTATGTTCTACTGTAGCTTGCAAGTTTAATGCTTTTAATGATTTTCGAAGATCATCGGATGTTATGAAAGTTATGAATTGAAGCCCATCAAGTGCTGTTATTATAGATAAGATTGGTGCTAGCGAGTCTTCAGTAGTTTTTTTAAAATATTTAGTTATTTTTGGAGGATGCGTATCAGATATTGAACTAAATTCACCAAGAGGTTAATAGCATCTCGTTTTCATAATATTACATCATGCTTTGTTTTTAAATGTGTTTGAAGGCCGCTTGTTGAGCCACCTGCTGTTTTTATAATTTTTGCGCACTTCTTACACTTTGCACTATGCCCTTTTTTATCTTTGAGAAAGAAACATCAAACAGAACATTTATCTCCGCCTTTTGAATGCTCAATAAACTTTTTAATTTCACTCTCCATCGGCTAAATTAGAATATTATCTCAATTTGTAAATATCCGTCGCATATTTTATTCTCAAAATGGTCATATCAGTCACATAATGTAACTAATGTAAACATTTAATATTCAAATGAAATGAGTTTAAATAAGCTTAACTCAAGTTTTAACTTAAACTTAAAAATGTTAATTATTTGAACTTACCAAACTTGTTCTTGGTAATTATTTTAAAAAAGCTATTAAAGGAATAGGTTTATAAAGATTTTGAAAATTTGTAAAAATGTGAACTCCTTATTTACTTTTAGATCCTCGCCGTATAACTAAAAATGTAAAATCGATATCTAAAGAACTAAAGAATGTTTAACGCATTGCTTTAAAGCATACGCACTTATGAATGTTTCAAAAAAGAATAGAAATAGCAATCCCTATTTATAAACCTCCTGGGAACTTAAATGATTTTAAAAATGAATCAAAAAATAATGAGAAGAGTTTCATCAAAGAGTTGCTAATGAATCAGATTTTGACAACTTTATTTTTATATATTAGGTTTTTACTCAAACAAAGAGTTTAAGCACATGATAGAATAAAAAATATTTTAAAAATAAGCAAAAAATATTAAGGAATTTTGGTATATTTATTATCTGAAATACGACAATGTGATATGTCTCAAAAATAGTTGCATTTTAATATCTACTTTAATGTTGTAATACTTTAATTAAAACTTTCCTTATAAATCAATTCAAAAAAGTACATGAAGTATACAAATATTGCTAAAAATAACTAAAAAAAACAACCATTCAAATACCGAAATACCGGTATTTAAGCCTTTAAATACCGATAATTGAAACTAGAAAAAATCGACCGATATCCGGGTTTTCGGTATACCGGTATACCGGTATTGGATTTCCTACCAGGCGCCCACTTCGATCGCCTTCAGACAAGTCAAAATCACTATTCGAAAATTTTTTAAATCAACGTTAGCACTTATTGACTTTCAGTACCTCTCCATACACATAACAAATCGAAAATGAAACAGCAAGAAATGACGTAAATGATTAACTGAATAAACAATTCTTCAGTTGATTGATCGTCCTCCATTTTGCACTAGAGTAAAAAAACGTTTATATTCACTTTAGTCACTAAATATAAGGTCACAGATATTAAATTGCGCAATAAAAAACACGTCTGTATGTATTCACGCTCTGAGCTAGCCTAAAACAAATATTTCACACTAAAAATCATTGATTACTTATGGGTACCCCTAACATATATAAAATATAAGTGTAAGAGATATTTATTAGATATATAAGCTATATATATATATAAGCATGCCCGCCGCGATCCTTAATGACGCCTGGGGTCAAAATTTAACTAGCGCTCTATTATATCGACCGAATCCAGAAAAGTTTGAGTGCTATCCAAATGCTAATTTTTTTTTACTGAATTCTGAGGGGGTCGGTCGAGGAAGCCTCTAATAGTTTTTTAAATATATTAAAAAAGAAATGCACAAATAGACATGTTATTGAACTTTATTTATATTGCAAGTAACTGTAAATTTTAAATGTAATAGACATTTAATGCTCAAGAGAAGTTGACTCTCCGGGCTTTATTTTTAGCAAAATTCGAAATGACCTCGTCGTAGCACAGACTTTTTGCAAGATCGTGTTCAATAGATATAACTAGGAGATTAGTTAGCTGATCTTGACTTATTGTAGATCTTAATGTTGTTTTGACTAGACCAAGCTTACTAAAAGACCGCTCTCCTTCAGCGTTGGAAACGGGAATCGTTTTAAAAATACGTAAAAGAATGCATACTGATTCGAAGAGAGCCTGTAGTCCTTTCTGATTCCATTTAATACCTTCATTAAAGTGAGATTTTCTTTTGAACCGAAAAGATTGGCGCGCTTCAGAGTATCCAGATGACGGACCTCTAAAATAAGTTTGTCTTCATCTACATCGCTCACATAGATTTGCGCCAAAGTTTTACATTTCTACTCCACGTTAGGTGGTTCAACTTCTTTTTCATCACTCGACCTACTATTTGATTCTGAGAGCCTTAGGAACGAGAAACTGTTCGTCGTCTTTTCTACAGCTTTAAATCTGTTTCTCATTTGTTGAAATAAAATATCGAGAGTGGTGTTGAACACGTTCACCTGAAACTGCTTTTCGTCGTTTTCGTAGAAATGAACTTCGTTCCTTGCTTATTCGTAAAACGATTTCCTCTTTCTTGTCCTTTTTGAAACTAATTTTGACTGAGTTTCAGAACTTGCTAGACCGGAGGCAAATAAATGTGTTTCATTATTTAATTCGGGCCTAGAAGAACTAAATCTAATCCTTGTTTTAGGCTTTTTGATGAGCCTAAAACAAGGATTATAATTACACATATAAATCGCGACTTTCTGTTTAGAGTGCATAAAATTAAAATGTAAATATAAATATAACAATTAACGTTCATAAATATACCTCTAAAGCTAAGGTTGCGTGATGCCAAAAAGAGAATTACATCTAAGATGCACCGCAGAATATCACGCCTTGTTTCTTATCAATTTTTCTAGACTTAAATCAATCCCACACTGATTTTCCATGCTTTCCAGCACTGTTATCCACTTAATCTAATAGTCTCGATGGTGAGAATTGTTTTGGTGGCTTTTTAGTTTCTCAGCTAGCTTTCTCCAGTTTCCATTGATCCCACCATTCCGATGTTGAAGATGCAATTTATTACCAGCCCTGCAAGCTTGCTTGCTTCCGAAAAGTGAGCACGGAAAGCAAAGAAATTTAGAAGTTGCACTCCAAACAAGCCAATCTCTGTTTATTTTTTCCCCATTGCGAGTTATTTCGTTTAAAACTGATTCAGGAACCTTAATTTTGTTCGAGACTCTCGGAAAAGATGAAGGGTTTTTAGGTGGCCCCTGAAGAACAACTACACCACGTTCTTTTAGACATATTTTCAGCCCACAAGGCAAGATCGTTTGTACTAATTGCCTCAACCATCTTATCTATATATTAATGTCAAATAAATATTTAAATAAGTAATTACTTACACAAGCTCAAAATGATTATTAAAAGAATCTTCGCGAAGCATAATTTAACAATAAATTGTTTCCATTTTCAACTCTTGTTGCCGATATTTTGCTACTTGAAGGAGGCAGTGCTTCTTCTGAATTTTTAAAAGATTCATTTGCAAAGCCATCCTTAAGAAAATAAAAATATTTAAAAATCTCTTGATTTATATAGCAAAAGTATAATGGGAGAGATATATAAAAAAGAAGGTTATGTTTAGATTAATGAGCATGCTTTTTCAAAAGCTTCACGTCTTTGGGAGGAATTTGTGATAATCAATCTGGAAACTGCAGTCCTATCCCCATCTCCTCTTTTTTTAGCTCGTATACCACAATCTTCGAGTGTACGAGTATTTTTTTGCTCATTTGCTGTCCTATTAGCCGCATTTTTTTTGTTTTGTTAGCCAGAATCTTTTTTCTTGAAACTAAAGAGATTAAAGGATATCACTTTTGAAGCGTTGGTTCGAAAGTGATATCCTTTAATCTCGCTCAATTTTACATACAGTAATGCTGATAGGGTAAAAAAGAAGCCTGTAAATTTTTTTTTTAAAGTATTTCTAGTTCCTGATTTATGGTCGGTCAAACTCTTGCCCTTTTAATACTTGGAAAGTTACTTTTGGGGTTTTATGATTTTAAAACTAAGATTAAAAGCAATGAGACCACTGCACCCAAAGTTTCTTTTCATTTTATTGAAGTATAGGAAGAACTTAAAAAAAAAAAATCAACAAACCTGAGGACAACCCTTCCTTTGTCTAAAAATCATAAGCTGAAATCACTCATTTTTGAATTTGGGGCCTCTTTAAATACATTTATCTCGGAGTTAAAAAAGTGCCCGCACTTATCTTATTCTTTTTTGAAAGAGTATCTCGTTATTATTTAAACTAGCAAGAAGCAACCCGTAATACGGGTTATCGTCGGTCTGTTACTTAATCTATAGTGGCTGTTTTCCACAATTTAAAGTTGCGAAACCTTAACTAATACCCAATTAGAAAAACGCCTTCAGATTGAAAAAATTAAACCATCTGTAAAATTTTAAAAAAAAGTATGCGGAGGTAAAATAATTTACCAATTACTTAACATTGAGTAATTTACAACCGATGTAGGTCATATCAGTGTAAGGCAGAAACATTTTCCTCGACATTGCTAAGTTCAAAACAATACGTTTTTAGTTACTGACACATATTAATAACACTTCGTCATTCTTTAAATTGACGAAAGAGTAAAGCTAAATTCTTGTAATATTTTTTGTAACATGAACTTTAATTAATAAGATTAATATAAAGCGAAGGTAAATTATACATGAATTATTAATTTTTTGGTATCCCCTTGATACATGCTTCTTTAAAAAAAGGAAATTGACTTTAAAACGTTAAATACACATAACTAAATAAATTTGTTAAAAATAACTGATCATTTGACCATAACTATTTATGGCACTAATCTGACCATTTTTATATATGCCCCTCTTTGTTTCAAAAGTTTTTAGTAAAGAACCTCTCTTCCCCGTTTTTGCCTTAATGGTGGTCAGGAGAATAGAGTTATTTTTATTAAGAGTAATCAAGTTTTTGATGGAGACCTTTTACCAGAATAATAAAATGTAAAACTATGATTTACATCTGTAAGAATTTTTTCTTTTTAATATATATAAGAATTTAACATATAAGAATTTTTTCTTTCCTCAAAAGTGTTGCAAATGCAAACTAAGCTAATTAATTAGTTAAACACAAAATTTAAGTAACTCGATATTTGACAAATGCGCAAAACAACAATATTCACTCCCCGTTTAAAAAGATCCCCTAAGTTACGTACAACAAATTATTAGGCATAAAATAGAGAAACTTTAAAAAAAATTGAACTAATTGCATATATTTATATCATTTTAACTGACAGAAATTTACAATAAAAGGTAATTAGGTTTTTTTTTATAAATCGTATAAATGCGTCAATCGTAAATCTTTTAAAAAAAAAAACACCACATAAAAACTGAA
>QPEY01000032.1:31190-48443 GCA_014706445.1 Hydra viridissima
AGTTTGCACCACTCTTTCCTGCAAATTTTTGTTGTTTATTTAAGCGTGGTTTTTTTTGCAGCAGCACGCCATAAATAATTTAAATTGTGGAGGACCCTTCGCACAGTTCTTGGGCTATAGCCTTCTTTCTTTTAATACAAGAGCCGCATATCTGTCTTTTTCTTCAACCTTTACACGCATTTTTGCAATATTTTTATATCCTTATTGCAATTCAAAAAATAAATGTTTATTTGATATCGAAACTCAGGTTTCCACATTTTATTTTATAGCCAACGTAATAAGCAATTAAGACAGTTAAAAAAAAATAATGGATTATTATTTTTAATAAGTGCAAGTTAAAGATTTGAAAGTGGTCGTTAAATTTTGTCCAATTTATTTAAAGAAGATTTATAAGTACTCATCAGTTTTTTAATAAGTTAAAAGCTATTTAATTAAAATTAGATTTAAAAAATTATACCACTTTAATCCGTATGTTTTAATTAACAAAATATTAAACAAAAAAATTTAATATGTCAATTAGAATCTTCTTAATTTTAATTTAAAGATTAAGAAACCAACTAAAAAAAGGAGTGGTCTTTAACTTTTGGCTACTGCTGTAGTTTTTTAGCGTTTTGCATGACAATTTGGTAGTGCTTCATTTAATAATGGAAACTTCACTTCTTTTTTGAATGTTACTGTATTTTATTGCAAAAGTGAATATGTTCACGTTAAAATTGTCGTTTTGTTTTGACGTCACGTACTCTCTCGTTATTCCTAATATTTTTTTGTGTTAGTGTTAATATTCGTTTTTAGTTTTGTATTTGAAATCATGTGAGCTTACCTTTTAACGATCAGTTTAGTATATTAATGTTAATCTACCATATACCGTTTTTCAATATTCTTTACAATTTCATTTGCCAGCTATTTTAACCAATCGTAATGCATGTCAAAGTGCGCTCCACAACCTTTCCATTCCAAAGTTAAGTAAAGATTGACGAAAAAAAAGATAAGCTGTTGCTAGATTTAAGTAGCTTGCAAAAGATGTTGTTCACACCTTTGGTCCGCATGGCAGATTTAAAACCATCATGAAAAATCTTCTGCGAAAAAACCGAAGGAAGGGGGTTGAGTGGGGGAGGGGGGGGGGGGGGAAGGGGAAGATGGCTGATAGCTACATACCCGGACAGCACAAGACACCGGGCCAGAATTCCGGCAAATCATCGCACGGTCTGTTGACTTTATTAGTAAAGGGCCAGTACTGGCACGAGACTAGCAAGCTTCTGGCAAGATATTTTAATGTTAGTTATTTTTTGTTACACTAACTTAATTTCTGAATTATATTTGTTTGAATAAGTCATAAATGGAGCAATGGTCGAAGAAATCACAAAGTTGAAAATAAATATTTTGAAAAGCATTAGAACGCATTGCAATGTGCAGTTCACGGTCGTTTACATAAAGCGAAACAGCGCTATGTTATTATGCGCATGCTCCAGAAATAGAAATCGAAAGCGATGTAAACATTAAAAAAATTTATGATTTATCAATAGTGGCAATCCTTTTCTCAAATAATTTTACAAATAGAAATCTTCTTAAAAAATATAAATTGGGATAGTTCCTATAATAAGCAAAGTAAACATATGTCTTAAAAAAACCTTAAAATTTAATTGCGCGCGAATGTTAAGAGCTGAAAAAGCTGCTGTCGATAAAGGAAAAACTGAGAATTTTAAAGTCAAAATAAAATAAAATGTTGTCGTAAAATTTCCAGATTTTTTTTTTTAATACTGAAGTTTAGTCTATATACAACATAACATAGCAAGTTTTACTAAGCATTTAATTTTTTTACTTTACGCTGATGGCTTACAAGTGATGACAATATTGTACTGCTTTTGGCTTAAAACTGTTAATCCTTTGATTTTTAGTGTAATATTTGACTAAATACATGTACAATTAAAAAAATTTCAGCGTAAATAAATAAAAAACTATAAATGTGCCCATAAACATGCAGAGTCAGCAATTAATATGCAATTTTAACTGCATTTTTAAACAATTTCTTCTTAATTAGTCATAGTTTGTGTCTAAACTTTTGCAAAAAGGTTAACATGTTGATAAAGGGAATTGATCGGAATTACCATCATAGCATTTATAGATGCAAAATGGTGACATTTTTAATAATGATTTTTAATTTTATGGTAAAATCTGTGCTGTCAATATCATTATCTTAAGAACAGCAAACTGTGAAAACCTTATTTTGGTCAAACACCTCGAAAGTAACCTGATAACCTGTGTGCAAATGTTTTAGGTATAATCTCCAAGTATTTAAAAAGATATCCTTGTTCAAAGTTAAAAAAAGGTAATGAAGAAAAGAGCCTTTTTTGTCCATTAAAAAAATTGAATGCTAAGAACAGCCATAAGAAATAAATAGAAGAAGGTCTTCTCAAACTTTTTCAAGAAATTTGGTTAGATTTCCACGATTAAAAACTTAGAACGTAGGGTCCAAAAATGTAAACAAATCACGTGTAGTTAACCAGCCATCTTTCTCAATAACAAATATTAACGAACGTTTAGATGTTCCTTCTCTTATTTTAAGTGTTTTAGTACACAACAGGGTTATCGTTAAACTAATTTGAATTAAAACAGCAACAAAAAAACCTATTTATATTGAAGAATATGCAATTACTTGGTTTTCAGAGAAAAATTATTTTCGTTGCTAAGGGCCGTAACCATTTTGAAAGCGTTGATTTTTTTCCGTAAAATTTGCGCATGGGTACAATAACATAGCGCTTCCAAACGACCGTGAGTTTAGTACGAACATGGTTTCAATTAGTTGAAAAATCCTGACGTTTTAACCAAAACTGTGTTTGTATTTTTCAGCTAGGCTCTTGGTAGTTAAAAGCAAAAAAGTATTTTAAATGATTTATATATACGTTTGATATTTGTACTTATAACTTTCTATTTCACACTTTTGTTAATGCATTTCTAAAATTTTATTGATATTAGTTTGAATATAGTTCTGTGTTTGCCTTGTTTTTCTTTTTGTGAATTTTTGTATATAATCTATAAGTAAATATCAATGTTTAAGCTTTTCACTTTCATATCTTTGTATTTTTGCACTTCTATATAATAACTAATACCACTATGAAGATAATTCTGCGTTTGTCTTCTTTTTCTCTAAATAACGTTGATATGTTTTTACGACTCTAAAGATTGAAACCAGAATAAAGTGGGTCTAAATTAGAAATAAAAAATAAATTGCAAATGTTTACTCATGAAAATAAATTTTATTTTATGTTTCTTTTAGTTTAAACGGGCCACTGTTCGTAGCTGCACATAAGTTTTTGGCAAAATAGCGGCTCTGTGATTCGACATACTTTACATACGCCGAAACTGATATTGAAGCACAGTACCGAACGTCTCTTAAGAAAAAATATTTCTCGCCTTTCTCTTCACCTTCAGTAACATAGTTTCAAAAAAGTCGCGTTGCATGAAAGTGTTTAACGCTGCAAAAACGTTGTAAAAAACACGCAACAAAGTACAATTCGCGTTATTGCTATATATCATTTATTTACATAAAATATATACATTTAACAAAAAAAAATTTTTCTTAAAGATTTCTAGTTGTGTAAAAAAGAAGAATTAGTTTGCTTCTTTCAGTTTAAAATCAAGTTTATAAAAGAAAAGCAATCGATTTCACCTGGAATAAAAAAAGAGAGCTTTTAGGTCAGAAGACAAAAATAGACAACAAAAAATGCTTTAGGACTTCAACGATGATGGCGATGACGACAACGTTACCTATATTTGGCGATAACTTTGATTCATCAAAAGTAGCGCCAATCATCGATATCGAGTCACTAGAACGAGCAAGAGAAAGATCAACACGAGAGAGAGTAACTGATGACTTGAAAAAATCATTCTCTAAATGATGGCGCATCGAAAAACAGAAAATATAAACGTTAATGAAATAATAATAATAGTAATAACAATAATAATAATAATAATAATGATAATAATAATAATAATAATAATAAAAATAATAATAAAAATAATAATAATAATAATAATAATAATAATAATAATAATAATAATAATAATAATAATAATTATTGTAAAGGACCAAGTTGAATGTGACATTTATTGTTTAATTATTTTAAGTGGGTTTTGTTATGAGTGGCATTTGTAACTTTATTATTGTTGCTATTTTTTTATAGTTGGTTAATTGGTGCGTCCTTTCCACAGATCTCTTTTTTATTATATATATTTTAGTGGTAAAACAGCTTAGGCACCACTCTTCTATTATGTACAAGTTTAAATATATAGTTTCTCCGGTCTTACCTAATATTTAAATGAAAGACGATGTTACAAACTCTTCTGTTTGTTGACAATTATTATATATTTTTGATAAAGTGAAGAAGAATGTATTTAACTGTTTAAACATTCGATATTCTAACAAAGAATTTTAAAAAAGTCCAATTTCACTTTACGAGCTTTTTTTTAAAGAAACACAAGAACCTTTTAAAATATCGATGTTATACGCTTTTCATCATAAACATCGACGCTTTTTTTTTCATCCCATAAATCATATGACGTTTTACTACGTTTCGACTGTACGTATGTTTTTGGTTTTACGCGAGACAACAACCGTCTTGACGCTCAAACTTTTTTTATTTCATCTCCTGAGATGTTTTTTCACATTTTTTGATCGTCGCTTTGACAAAACAGCGCTATATGAAGCATTTAATCAAAGTATTAGTAAAGAGTCCGTACTCTCCGGTATGTAGTCTTTCAATTTTATCTTAAAGGGAACTTTGCTGATGCATCTTGGCAAAGAATCATCTGGACTCCAAAATTTAAGATTCAAAAAAAAGTTCCTGCGCGTTTGTCTTCAAAAGAATGTAGCAACAAAAGTCATGAAAAAACACATTAGCACGAAAACGTAATAAATCGCCACAGCACATCTTTTGGTTCAGTTTTGTTTGCACGTATTCCGTTTGTTCCATTCATATCTTTGTATTTAAATGTTACTTTCCTAAGTTTACAAGGTATGTTAAATTAAAGACAATAATGAAAAACACTTTTAAAACACATAAAAACTTCAAATGAAAATGTTCTGAAGTTTTAAATGGAAATGTGCATGAAGCACTTATTACGTCTGACAAGTGTTAGGTGGAGTCAAGCATTCAAACGGGTGTCAAATACTAAACGGGTTTTGTTCGTTGTCATGGGTGCAAATACGTTGTGTTGTATATAAAACGGTTTAAAATTAATGCCGTTTGAAAATTTATGACGAAGCAGCACAGAAGTAGAAGTTAAAATTGGCGAGTTTGAGAAACGTTAAAGAATGTATAATTTTGCTTGTTGTTGCATAGTGTTATTATAAGCTTTGATTAAACAGGCACACAGTTGCGTTATCATTGTTTCGTTTAATCTAGCTGTATTTTTTGCATACTTGCTATTTGTGCATTACACAGTTGTTTTCCAAAAAGCAAAGTGAATAACGTATAAAGATTATATTCTTCCATAAAAGAATTTACTTCAATGAGAAAAGATTTATGTTGGAAGAGTGCTTTTCTTGAGAGCTCATAATATAACCAACATGCAGCTTTTATAATAGCTGATCAAATTAATGACAAGTTGCTATGCACGGACAAAAGCAGACAGTGTTCATTCCTTCCCTTCTACCATAATGAAATTTACATAGGCGAGGGTTTCCACTTTCGTTGTTGGTTGCATATCAAAAGAGTCGCTATTTGGATTATTCAGGTACCTTTAAATGTTTAATCTAGAATTTGGATCTCCGTTAGATAGTTTATAAGCAATCATAGTAAAGGAATTAAAAATATGATCCGAGATTTAAGATTAGTTTTGCGATGCTATTGATAAGTGTGGTAGTCGGGGTGTAACTTTTATTTTGGAATACTTTTGAGATTTTCACGCAAGCTTTTTTAAATGATAAACCTTTTTGAAATGTTTTAAAGACTTTTTTTTTTTTTCTTTTTGGTTTTTCTTTTCCTGATATGATCTTTTCTTTTACAAACTTTTCCACTAAAGCAATATTCTGTTTTTTTAATCTAAATCTGAACAAGTTTCTTTTTAGATTTTTTTTTTTTTTTCACTGTTAAAAAAATATTTACCATTTGCAATGACATTGTGATGAAAGATGCCAGAAAAGTTTTTTTCTGTTAAATTTCTGAAACTGATTTAACTATTGAGGTATTAAGATAACCTATAAAGAAATATTTTTCTGTTAAATTTCTGAAACTGATTTAACTATTGAGGTATTAAGATAACCTCTAAAGAAATATTTTTCTGTTAAATTTCTGAAACTGATTTAACTATTGAGATAACCTATAAAGAAATATTTTTCTGTTAAATTTCTGAAACTGATTTAACTATTGAGGTATTAAGATAACCTATAAAGAAATATTTTTCTGTTAAATTTCTGAAACTGATTTAACTATTGAGATATTAAGATAACCTATGGTTTTTCAAACGAGAGCACTGTGGACCAGTAGGTGAAAAAAGTAAGAAAGGTTTGAGTAGTGTCTATCATTAAATGATGTCATGTCCATGCATCAGTATTTTGTGCAGAGATTTAGCCATACCATTTTATGGATAAAGTGATCATGCATTCCTACAGTGTAAAAACCAAAATCTTTGAGTTTGACCAACCTTTGTACCAATTGGGTTTCTTGATAGTTTGGTTTTTTTGATAATTTGCTTTCTTGATAATTTGCTTTCTTGATAAATATGTAAATGAAGTATCGCACAATCTTGATCTTTCTGAAATGATTTATTTACAATGGTTATTACCGTTTTTAAATTTCAATATTCAAATGATCAAAGTCAGTATATGAGAGATTTTTATGAGTAATAAAATGTGTAGACGTTTGACATGCATCGCAAATTGTTTTTTAAATGTAATTTTTAACAGTGAATAAAATTTGATTTAAAGGCTTTGATAAAGCAATATTACACAAATATCACAGTAATAAAAAAATGACTTTATGTTCTAAGTAGCAAAAAATAATATTTAATTTCTTTTAACTCTTTAGTTTTATTTTTCCTAACATTCTTCATGGTTTTGCACAATTCAATATAGTTGTTATTCCAATTGTTTAAATGATTTTTTCTTGATTGGGTTGGCTATTATCAATAAATCAGTTATATAAGTTATACCTGATAATACAAAACATTCTGCTGGACTGAGAATCATTTTTTCTGTCATTAACATTGGATATAATTTAGGACCAAGCATGTTTGGTCAGAAAATAAACTTGATGAAGAGGATGAGAATGATGAGGATGATGATGATGGTGATGATGATGATGATGATGATGATGATGGTGATGGTGATGGTGATGATGATGATGATTTGAATGCGGATGATAACAAGTATGATGAGGATGATGATAATGATGATGATGATGATGATGATGATGATGATGATGATGATGATGATGATGATGATGATGTTGATGATTTGAATGAGGATGATGATGAGGATGAGGATGATGATGATGATGGTGATGACGTTGATGATTTGAATGAGGATGATGATGAGTATGAAGAGGAGGAGGATGAAGATGAGGATGATGATGAGGATGAAGAGAATGAGAATGATGAGGATGAGGATGCTGATGATGTCACATTCATCTTGCCCATTTATAATAATCATGGTGTTTCTGTAACTTTTAAAACTTATTAGTATTTTTATTTTCATTATTATCATAAATATTTTCATTTATATCATTATCACTATAATCATTGTTTAAATTATTTATGTTTATATTAATGTATATATAATATTGAGTGTTTGTATTTTTATTTCTTATGTTTGCATTATTATTATTAATATCTTTATTATTCATTTTTTATAATATTACCATTATTTTCTTTATTATTGTTATCATAATAAAAATTACTATTATTGTTATTATTTTTATCATTATTATTGTTATTCATAATATTGTTGTAATCATTATTATTTTTATTTTTTTTATTATTATTATTATTATTATTATTATTATTATTATTATTATTATTATTATTATTATTATTATTATTATTATTATTATTATTATTATTATTATTATTATTATTATTATTATTATTATTATTATTATTATTATTATTATTATTATTATTATTATTATTATTATTATTATTATTATTATTATTATTATTATTATTATTATTATTATTATTATTATTATTATTATTATTATTATTATTATTATTATTATTATTATTATTATTATTATTATTATTATTATTATTATTATTATTATTATTATTATTATTATTATTATTATTATTATTATTATTATTATTATTATTATTATTATTATTATTATTATTATTATTATTATTATTATTATTATTATTATTATTATTATTATTATTATTATTATTATTATTATTATTATTATTATTATTATTATTATTATTATTATTATTATTATTATTATTATTATTATTATTATTATTATTATTATTATTATTATTATTATTATTATTATTATTATTATTATTATTATTATTATTATTATTATTATTATTATTATTATTATTATTATTATTATTATTATTATTATTATTATTATTATTATTATTATTATTATTATTATTATTATTATTATTATTATTATTATTATTATTATTATTATTATTATTATTATTATTATTATTATTATTATTATTATTATTATTATTATTATTATTATTATTATTATTATTATTATTATTTATAGTATTAAAATTATTATTATTATTATTATTATTGTTATTATTATTATTATTATCACTATTATTATTATTATTTTTGTAATTATTATTATTAATGCTATTCTTCTTATTATTATTTGTATTATTACTATTATTATCATTATTATTTTTGTTATTAGTTTTATTGTTATTATTATTTCTTTTATTATTTTTGTTATTACTATTATCATTTTTATTATTATTCTTATTTTTATCATTATTATTAATATTATCATTATTATCATCAGTATCATTATTATTATTTTTGTTATTATTATTATAATTATAATAGTTACAATAATAATATTTTTAGTATAGAGTTTAGTTATAATATTACTAATGATAAGTGCAATAATAAGTTTATCAATAATGAAAGTAAAATAAATCAAAGTCAATTGCAATAATTTTGGTTTTCATTGGGAGTTAAGTTAGATTCTTTTTGTAAAGTTTTTATTACTGTTATAGTTTATAACGTAATGTGGCTTTAAATTTATTTACTTTTTTTTAGATTTTTTTCGAAATATAGAAAAGTGAGTCATTAAATTTTCCTTTTGGCAGAGCCTTTTTTCTGCTTTATTCACAATCATTAGTATTGTGTTATTGGTATATTTTAATGTTTGTCTTTGTTACTTTTATTTTTTATTTTTTTATTAGGTGATTAGGCAGGAGAATGTCTTCGGAAACTAATTTGTCAATGAACAACCTGACAAAAGAGTTTTACCTGAAAACACTTATATAAATACGGATAGTAATGATTTATTTGTTGCTGAAAGACCTTCTTTTTGAGAAAAATATTTTTGCTCCTAAAAAGAAGAATTTACAAGCAATTACAATATCTGCTCTGGTGTATTAAATTCAATAAGTCAAGTTACCGAAGATTGCTTAAGTATGCTTTTTTCTTTTCTCATTTAAAACAAACATTGAAGTATTCTATTACATAAATTTAATATGTAAATGTTATTTAAATATTATATAAACATTCTATTTAATATTGATCCTTTCTCTTAAGTTAGAAAGAATATATTTTTCAGGAAGAAGAGTTTTCTTCTGTCAGTTTTTCTTTGTTGCTTATTTTCAAAGATTACAGTTAGTTATGAAGATTTGTTTCCTGTGTTTGCTGCTACAAATGTGAAATATGGTGAGTATGTTGATTTTGAAAGGGGCAACTTTTCACCTATCCTATTCTCTATTTTTATTTGTTTGTTTTAGACGAAGGTAAATTCCCATTTTCAACTTCTTTGTAATTACTATTCTACACTTAAAAATGCTGTTTTCGTTCTATGTAATTTTTCATTCTTTAAATCTTCAAGTGTTTAAGTTTTTAGATGGGTTGAGTATGAGTACATCCGACATTGGTTTATTGAATTTGATTACAGGTCTTTCCGTCATAGTTATTCAATATGTAATCTAATTAACAAGGTATTTTTATTCGGTTATCAATATAACGTTTTCATTTTTGTTGCTATAACTTTGCTCATTGACTCTAATTGCCCAGGTCCCTGTTTTTTAAGAAACACATCCCTGCATTACGCATGCAATTATTGACGTTAAAATCATAATTTGACGATTAGTTACTGAGGTTTTATTAAATTACCCTTGATGAATATTATTCAAGTTTTATTTATGAATGTAAGCAAATAACAGAAGTTGTAAATTTGTATTTCCACCTTTAGGAGTACTTCACAAAGTTTAGGCATTCCATTTTATTTCCTATTTAGCAATTGAAGTTTTCTTTGAAATCTCAAAGCGCTCTTTTGACACAATTTTTCATTTAAAAAAATGTTACAAAGAAATGAAAAGTTTCATTAATCTTCTCGCCACAGAAGTTTTTTTGTCGAAATAAAAGATAACGTTGATTATTTTGTTAAAAACTTGTCACGTGATTAACAAAAGCAATTATGTGGGTGTCAAGCGTTATTTAAAAATTAATGAGTAAAAATCTTTATTAATTGGTTTACAGTTTATAAACAAATTGGGCGCTAAAAAGGTACTTATGAAAGTAATTTTTATATTTTAAATTATATATAAGTTTATTGCAACATGAATCTAAAGCATTTTATATATAAAAAAAAAAAAAAAACTTTATATATTCAAATATGTACCTTATATGAAATAAATTGGTACCTAATCAGTTTTTAATCATAACAGTTTTAGTAACTTCAACAAAAATTGCGTTACATAATTGATTCAACTTATTATTCTCAAATCTTTCTTTAAGTGAACATTTTATTCAATCATGGAGCATGCTGATTGTTTAAATACCGTGTGTCCCATAAGTCACTTCAAAAACAAATCTGTTTTATTTCTCCAAATACTTTTTTTAATCAAACAAGTTTGAATGATAAATAAACGTCTTAGGAATGGGGTTTGGGGATATCATTCAATATGCCCGCCATCACATACCAGCATTAATTGAAGGCGATCGTAAAAGACAGAAGCGTTTGTCCAATATTTTTAACAGTTAATTGCTAGGCAGAGATATTTGAGTCTTAAGATTTTCAAGTGGCAAAGGTGGTCCGGACATTACACCAACTGTTTGACGGCAATAAATCTGATGAACGTAGTGAGCAGAACTGTTTGAAAAAACATCTATAAGACGATCATTCGGAAAGGTCTCCTAGAAAATGCTGCACATTTTTTCTTTATGTGCAGCAGAGTGGCCTCTTGTTGGTATAATGTTGCTGCACGTTTTCGGTGGGCTTTCAAGTATCGAACTACGTAGTGCTGTAACAGAAAGATAGCTGTCACCATCAATAGCCCCGGTTTGCCATATAAAAACGCTCAACTTTTGTGAATTAAGTCACTTTTTGTGTCTTCGATAGAACAAAAGTGGGTTTTTGTTGAACTGTTTTTTCACTTTATTTCAGAGAAAAATTTTCATGTTTTTTTTTTTTTTTTTTAGATTTGTTAAGAAAAGTTCGCTCTAACGAGGATATAAACTTTTTTTTTAAGAAATCTGTTTAGTTAAAAATTTTGTGAAAACGTGTTGGTCATAATCAAGAGCAAGTTCATCTTGGCATTTTCATATCCAAACTTTAAGCCATAACTAACCAAAGGTTGGCCATAAATGATCCTATAAATTAGCGCATATTATGGTTTTCGTAGCGAGTTATGGGACACACTGTGTATGTAAAGTTGTTTTTTCATGTTCTTTTGGTATTAATTTGGTTTTCAAGTTTCGAGCTGTTTTGGTTTCGGCTTCGGTTTCACTCAAATTTCGGTTTCGATTACGGTTTTACCGAACTGAATTTTCGGTACTTTTTGTTTCAACTGAAATTTGTTTATTCGGTACTTTCGCATTTCGGTCGTTTACTAATTACGTTTACTTTGTTTTACGGGTTTCTCATTTTTCAAAATTCTCAAAACTCATTTTTAATGTTTATTGTATGTACTATTCTGAAATTATTAGAAAAATCCAGTTATAAACCGTCAGAAGTTGCACGAAAATATAAGTATATAACGTTAGGCGTAGCAGAAAATGTTTGAAAATCACCAAATATTGATTTTTGAGAGGTAGGAAGAACAACCATATAGTTTTAAACCAAAACATAGGCCTATACATATAGGGTAACCTGGGGCAAAGCGAGACACTTTCAGGGAGAATGTTCGTAACTTGAGAAGAATCGCGTTTCATAACAAGAACTTTTGCAGACCACTAGCACATTATGTGTCTAATAATCTCTTAAATATTTGTGGTGATAGGTTGTTGCATTGGTACATAATTAAATTCAAAATGACAATAACTACCCTGTCTCACTTTCCCCAAAACCTGGGGCAAAGTGAGACAGATTTCATTTGAAGAAAAAACTAAGTTAAAAATATAATTTTCAATAAAATTAAAGCAGACTTTTAATAAATTCGATCTGATTAAACATAAGAATGCAAATAAAAACACAAAATTATCGTTTTGTAATGTAATTTTTACTTTTAAATCAAAAAACATGATAGAAATTAAAAATAATCAATAAAAAAAATGCATGTGCAAAGTTTGATGTTAGTAAAAAAATGTGAATAAAATCTATTCACATAAAAAGCAAACATCGTTTAATGTGCAGTCTTCGTGTACCCAAACAGCACATACACAACAAGTAATCCAGTCAATTTGGGTACCATGGCACCCTTTCCCTAGACAAACTGGACAAAACCATTCCTCTTCATTGTTTACATTTTTTTCAATCAAGCATTTCTTTAATTTTGTTTTCTTTTTGTTCTTTTTTATATTTTTTTTGTTTAATTTATTATCATTGTTCTTTTCCAGTAAATTTTTGTTCTTTTTGTTCTTTTTTTTTTTTCCTATTGTTTTTTTCTCATTCTTGTTCTTTTCAAGTAAGATTTTTTTCCTATATGGAGAACTAGTTATAATTTGAGATTTTTCAGCTAATTTTCTTTTTGTAGGGTAAAGTTTTGGAGTTTGAAGTATGTCTTCAAAAGAACTTGATGAAGTAGCAGTGGTCTCTAGAAAGCTTTCAATTGGCTTTAATTTATCATGACTCATAAATTCTAATGTAGTCAACTCTGGCTGCTGTAAAATTTCACTTTCTTTTTTGTTATGGCGTTCAAAGTGAATTTCATGAGGTATGGATAACCTGATTTTATTATTATTATTAACACTTAAAGATGTCCTTGGATATTCATTTTCTAACAAATGCGGATTAAATGGGACAATTCCAGTTGCTCTAAAACTAGAAGTAGCATTTTCTATATTAGCAGCTCTTAAATATGCTTCATTAAAAATTTCTCCTAGATTTTCTATTGTCTTCCTGAATATCTCCTAGATTTTCTATTGTCTTCCTGAATGGTTTCTCATCCATCTCAAACATGCTTGATTAAAAAAGGTTTTCAAAGGCTTAAAAAATCCACGGTCCAATGGCTGAAGTTTATGAGTTGTGTGTGGTGGTAGCGATAGCAAAAACCATGCATTGTCTCGAGCATAGTCTATAAGTTTTAAACTTTTGGTATGAGAACGATGACCGTCAAATATAAGTAAAACTTTGTTGATCAAGGTGCATTGTACATGTTTAACAAAATGTTGCATATATTCAAAAAAGAAATCAGTATTAACCCAGCCGTTTTCTGAGCATCCTTGAATAGTTCCAACTGGAGCATTATCTGTGAGTAAAAATTTCTTTTTTTTGCGCTTAAATGTCATCATGGGTGGTACATAATGACCAACAGAATTATATGCACATAAATCTGTTGTTGTGACTCCTTTTTCCCCACTTGTCACTGATGAAACACACCGTTTTCCTGTAGATGAGATAACTTTTAATGGCTTATGGACGCATGACAACCCAGACTCATCACAATTAAAAATTTGATGTGGCTCAAAGTGATATTTATCTAACAAATTCTCTAAATTACTAAAGTAGATTTTAATATTATCTTCGTTCAAACCGAATACTCTGCTTATAGAAATTGCTTCTGGTTTTCTTAGTGATAAATCAGGATGGCGTTTTAAAAAGCCTCGCACAAAGTCTTCTCCTGCTGATTTACTATCTTTGTTAAAAGGATTTGGAATTAAATTTTTTTTGCAGAACTCAAATACTATCAATCTAATATCCATCATTGAGAGACCATAAAATGAATTGTCCATATCTTTAATATACTTATTTAGATCTTGTTCTTGGTTATCAGAAAGCACTTTTCTAAATCTTCCAAGTAAATTAGTATGTAAACCACTTTCGAGTGAAGCCTTTTTAACACGCCGATGTAGTGAATCTTTTGGCACACTAAAGTTTTTACAAGCTTTTCTTAAAGACATCTTGTTCACATTTACTGCTGTTATAGCATTTTTCATGTCATCTTCGTTCCAGTTAGCTTGATTAGTTTTTCTCTTGTAGTTTCTCATTTAAAGTTTTTTGGTCACTAAATGACAACAAAGTTATATTAAATCCTTTTAAAGTTTCTAATAAAATTATGTTTCACTTTTACATAAAATTCTTTCGTAAAATGATAATATCGTAAACGTTTACTATTTACGATTTATAAAGTTTATAAACTTGCTATCCTAAACGTTTACCTTAACGATCTTTTTCAGTAACTAGCGTTGTCGCACTTTCCCCGCAAATGTGAAGTTATAAATTTCTTAAATATCTTTGAAACAAAATAATCTGACATAAAAATAAGAGTGGCGGCTGAAAGATAACAAATAAACGGTTACAAACTCAATATTATGTTTGTTATGTGGTAAAAAACGGCAGCGTACGTGGATTTTTTCCATATAAGAAAAAAAAAAAATTTGATTTTTCAATCAAATTGACGCAACTCTTAAGCTTTAAACGGACTTTTCTATGTCATATTATATAAAAAAAAGCTGATGGAAACTACTTTAAAACATAAAAAGAAACATGAAATTTTGAATATAATTAAACAAAATCACTGAATCATTTTAAAAAAATTCTGTACAAAGCTAGAAAACCTAGTTGTCTCACTTTGCTCCGGTGTCTCGCTTTGCCCCAGGTTACCCTATAACAAAAAAAAACTTGAAAAAAAGAAAAGTTGCCCCTCCCTCAAGACACCGGAAAATGACAACTTTTCGGTCATCTTTTCGCTAACCTTGTTTGCTTAAGGAGGGATCAAAAGTGATCGCTTGACTTTGAAGAGCAATTTTCGTTTTCTGAAATTTCTTTTTCAAAGATGGATACACAATCCAGCTCGTTTAAAAATGAATCATATCGATCGATTGGGAATGAATCAAATTTCCATGGCGTAGATGTGCTTTCGAAGGACGTACCTTATTATTAAAAAACTGCGGTTTTCTAAAATATTTGGTCATTATGGACATTTTATGTAAAATTTTCATTTTTTAAAATACAAGTAGTTAGCAAATTATATTGCTGCTCGAATAATAATTTAACTCGAATAACTTATAAAATAACTCGAAACAGACAAACTGGCCTGATGTAGCATTTGAAGGTGACGTCAAATTATGTCATTTCTAGCATCGAATTGATTTCATTTGAAAACATCTAAAACATCTCGTCTCGCCTGTAGTTTCTTTTACTTCTGATTTCTCTTTGTTTTCTATTTACCTTATCTTTATCTTTTTCCGGTCATTTTTTCGTTTTTTTTACTTTAATTTTACAAAAAAGAAACTTACAGCACACGTAAAGCTAACGATATTTGACATAAATATTTAAAAGAGAGTTAACTCCTTAACTAATAGAGATAATGTCTAACGTTTTTCATAATCTTTCTAAGATTCTAGTAAGTCATAAAAGAAATCTTAAGGATATTTTACAAAATTACCAAAAGATAAGTTTAAAAAGAGAGAAGGCAGCAGACAATTTACTGCGCCCAATCCTGAAAAGATCAAACCGCAGAAGCTCTGAAGTTTCCCTTTTCCTCAGTTTCAGTAGAGTATTTTTGTATCTTTTTCGTCGAGCATGTGCCATTATCTAACATGTATGTTTCATAGATCGATTCCGAATCGAGCTCGTTTAGAAACGAATCGTAGCGGTCGAGCGCAAATGAATCCGCCACCAGTGTTTCTATATGAAGGATCTATTTTATTTTTAAAACATTTCAGTTTTCGAAAGAGTTTCCTTTTTTTCTCATTCTCAGTATTTTTCGAATTTTTTCGAACAACATGTGCCTTTTTGTGACATGTCTGTTTCGTAAATATGGATTCGCTGTCCAGTTCGTTTAGAAACGAATCGTAGCGGTCGATCGTGAATGAATCTCTCGTTTTAATATTTTTAATAAAAATTAAAGTCTTTAGCATCCTTTTTTGCTAATTAAATAGCTGCTTAATAAAAATTCAATTCGAATAACTTTTTAAGACAAACGAGCCTTATCTAACATACCAAGGTGACGGCAAACTTAAGTCATTTCTAGCATCAAATTATTTTCATTTAAAAACATTTAAAACATCTAGTCTCGCTTGTGGTTTCTATTACTCTTGATATCTCTTTGTTTGCTCTTTACTTATCTTTGTCTTTTTCCCGTCATTTTTCGTTTTATTAATGTTATTTTTACGAAAAAGTACAACGCAAAATTAACGGTATTTGACATTAATATTTAAAAGAGAGTTAACTCCATTAGTTTTTATATATCACAAAATATGAACACCAAAATATAATCGTATATTCACAAAGACATTGTTTTTTCTGACGTTGTGATGACGCCTCTCTTCAACACTGCTAAGTACTGATAACTTTTTAAAAACCTTTACAAAAAAATATATCTTTTAAAAGGGTTGTTGTAAATTGAGAAAATGTTATGAATTATCATGTTTCAGTTTTGCTAGCTGGATAGAATTTTTACGTCTTCTCAATCATAAACCTTTATTACATTAACGTGATAAGAAGAATTTGATTTAATTACACATACGCAGGCATTAAAATTGTTTTTACAACTTGATGTCTTTAAAAATAGCAGTGTTTAAGTTTTTATCAATTAAAAACAGTGAATAATATTACGAATAATGAAACGATCTCCTTAAAAGTTATTTTTGTTATTATTTTCATTATTATTATTATTATTATTATTATTATTATTATTATTATTATTATTATT
>QPEY01000032.1:50270-61030 GCA_014706445.1 Hydra viridissima
TTATTATTATTATTGTTATTATTATTATTATTATTATTATTATTATTATTATTATTATTATTTATATTATTTTGCTGTTATTAAAGGATGCCAATAAATACTCATCAAACATTTAACGAGTGAATAAACAAAAAAAGTAAAAGTATATATCAGTTTCGGGTTTTCACAGGTCTGAGATTATCGATTTAAAAAAAGTAGAAGAGCGCGAACTCTGAGAAGAGGAAGGGAAGGTAGATGGGTAAAAGGGCGTGCATGTTGGAATGTAAAAAAGGTCACCTAATCACTTTGAACAATCGGCTGAATTCTATTAGCTGAGCAATGATTGCTTACTCTTCTCATAATCTTTCTGAGATTCTAGTAATTCATAAATGATAACTTAATGGTATTTTAAAAAAATAACAAAACAAATGTTTATAAAGGGAGAAAGACAGCAGACGTTTTACCGCGCCCACGTTAGTAATGTGGGATCCAGCAGCAGTTCTGAAGTTTTTCTTAGTAGTATCAGCAAGATACTTTTCGTCTGTTTTTGAAGAGCAAGTGCCGATTTCTGACAATGCTGTTTCAAAGATGGATTCACACTCCAGCTCGTTTAAAAAGGAATCGTATCGATCTGTTGCGAACGAATCAAGTTCCAGTGGCTTATTTGTGCTATCAGAAGGATGTACTTTATTTTTAAAAAACTTTGGTTTTCTAAACAATTTTTTTTTTGTTGAGAAATTCATCTTCTTTAAGATAAATATTTTTCAAGCCGATTTAAAAGAAGTCAGTTTGAAAATGATTTTAAGAAATCCGAACCTAATTAAATTTACGAAGGTGACGTCAAGTTATAACATTTCTTGCATCAAACTAGTTTCATTTAAAAACATCGAAAAGGTCTAGTCTCGTCTGTAGTTTCATTTACTTTTGATTTCTCTTGGTTTTCTCGATACTTTTCTTCATCTGTTTTGCGTTCATTTTTCGTTTTCTTAAAGCTATACTTACCACTAAACAACATTGTGCTCTCTTAACACTAACGATATTTGACATAAATATTTAAAAAAGATGAAATTCCCTTAGTTTTCTTGTTCTCTTCGTTTTCTCTTTACTTTTCTTTTTCTTTTTTCCCGTCATTTTTTTCTTTTTTTAACATTATTTTTACGAAAAAAAAACTTTTTGCATTCGTGAAACTTGCAATATTTGACATATATATTTAAAAGAGAGTTAACTCTTTTAAATATACATGTCAACTAATACTTTTAATTTTACTTCCAGTAAATCCTAATTTCAGCGCTATCTTTCTAAAATGCCAAATTCGTTGTAGTTGTAACAAGAACAACTGCTATTTTTAGAAAAACTATAAAAACAATAATAACAAATGTTTTATAACTATGAAAATGAGAAATGTTATAAACATCATCTGAAAGTCTTACCCAACTCAAACATGTAACATTCGATAGAAAGAAAAGAGCGACAGCCAAATCACCGGGTGGAAACACATGTGTAATTACATGAAAAGCAAATCAGTCAGACCGTTGAAATTTAAAACTGTTTTCGCAAAAAACGACCAGAAATACAATTGTAACTTCACTGATGAAACGGTAACAGCTTAATTAGTAATGCTCGCGAAAACTCTGTTACCGTTCCCAGACAAACACTAATAGAAAGATGATTGGGAAAAGATGTTTTAAAGAACCATGACTCAAAGAGCGAAAGAAAAGCACTAAACGAACTTGAAAATGCAATACATTGTCTTTACTAGAATTCAAGAAACATCTCATCAGAGAACATTATGGGGAAATTTCATGAAAATTAGGAGTTTTTTTTTAAGGAGGATTTTAAAAAGAGATTTTTTGAAAAAGAATAGATAAAAGAAAAAGAAGATTTCAAGGTGGTAAGAGAAAATAATTGAATGACTGATTACATATCGATATCGATATTAATATAATAACATTTGTACAAAGTAAATGTTAAACGAATATAGTCATGAGAAAAATATTTGAAAATGTCTACTTAGTTACTTAGTAACTTACTTAAGAAAAGAAAAGCCAGTGGTAAGTTTTTTTTTTTTTTTTTTTTTAATTATACTTCGATTTATAAATTATTATTATTGTTACTTTATTAATGAATGTTTTTATGTAAAAGTTTCACCACCATCCTTACATTCTATATCCGTGCTATTCAAAAGCACCGGGCTTTCATCATTGGCGCCATCACACAAATTCACCCCCGTCACACTATCATCTCACACACATTTCGCCATTCACAATTGTCACACTCGAAAACCCCGTCCTTCACTGGAGAATATTTTCTGATTCCAACCTCACAAGCTGGTTAAGCACTTCAACAAACAATGGGAATCAATGAAAAAACATACAACTGGACAATCGCTTGGTATTACGAAACACTGCAGTATATCCTAATTTGTTCCACCAATTAATCGAAACAATCAAAGATTGTGCTAACCCTGATGCTGCTGTACTCGTACATACTGTAGGTGACGTCTTACCGACGGAACAGTGTAAGAAAATTACCAATTATAGAATTTTACTTAAACCGCAAAATCAATGACACATGCTATCACGACTTTCCTTTTTTATACCTAACGACAACACAACTCGTTAAAATGTTTGAACGGCAAATAGTAAGAAGAAGTCCTATTCGTGAAAGTATCGACCGTCTTTAACTTATTTGAGAGATTATAATAGCCAATATTACATGATGACATCCGAAGGAAGCGTTTCAGCCATTATAGTTTTAGAAAGCTCTCTGAAAGAAACCGCAGCAACTAAGTTACCTTTATAACAAATACCTTATTCGTTTTGTTATTTTGTTCCAGGTTTACCACAAAGGCCAACGAATTTCAAGGAAAGTAAATAAAAGGTAAATAGGGAAATTTGCGGGCTCGACCCGTGTGAGCGTCTTAAAATATAATATGTTTCGTTTTATAATTTGATATTTTTAATGATGACGGTGAAGATGAAAATAATGACGATGATGACGTGATGACGATAATGACGATGATGACGATGATGATGACAATACGACGACGGCTACAACGACATTGATGATAATAAAGATCAATATTTTTTTGTGAAATGCAATATTAGGGTTTAAAATTAGTCTATTGAGTTTTGCATTTCACCTTTTTAGAACATAATTTCTCAAGGCACATTTTAAGATTTTAGCCCTAGCTATCCAGTGCCTACGCCATTTTATTTTTGAGATGATTTGTTTATTTTCTTTTCTGTTTTCCACATTACGTTTTCAAGATTTACATTTAACCATATGTAAAGGGTAACTTATTTTCATTGTATTTTAAGAAATTTATGAAAGTAAATGTAGTTGAAAGTACATGTAATCGAAACTATATACACGGCATTACAATATTTTAGTATTTAAGAAAATATTTACACTTTTTAAATTATTTATTAAAATCGCGAATCAATGTCTACTCAAACGATCTCGAAGCCGACAAGATTAGAAGACAGACAATGCCAAAAGCTAACCTCGAAAAACCAGATCTTGACAATAAACACGATATACCGCAAACGCATAACGCTTATATTTGAGCAGTCATTTTAATCAAAAATCAACGGACGATTTTTTTAAATGAATGGAGCTATGCGAGGAGGGAAAATGAGAAATGTTATAAACACCTGAAAGTCTTACCCTACTCAAACATGTAACAATCGATCGAAAGAAAAGAGCAAGGCAGCCAAAAGATCGGGTGGACACACAGGTGCAATTACATTAGAAGCAAATCAGTCGCACCATTAAAATTTAAAACTGTTTTCGCAAAAAAGGACCAGAAATACCATTGAAACGGAAACCGCTTAATTAGTAATGCTCGCGAAAATTCTGTTGCCATTCTCAGACAAACACTAATAAAAAGAGACCGGTAAAACCTGTTTTAGAAAACCGTGACACAGAGATTGAAACAAAAGCACTAAACGAAATTGAAGATTCAATACGTTGTCCGTACTAGAATTCAAGAAACATCTCATCAGAGAACTTTATGAGAAGATTTCACGAGAAAATTAAAGAGAATTTTTCGTTGAGGAAAATTTTAAAGAGATTTTTGAATAAAGTAAAACAAAAAAAGAAGATTTCAAAGTGAGAAGAGCACAAATATAAAAAGACATTTTCGGCCACGAGTCCAAAGGTGGTAAGAGAGAATAGTTGAGTGTCTGATTATATATCAATATCGATTATAATATAACAATATTTGTACAAAGTTAATGTTAAAAGAATATAGTCTTGAGATAAGTATTTGAAAATGTTTACTTAGTAACTTACGTAAGAAAAGAAAAATTGTTATAATTATTATATTTTTGTAAACGTAAAAGTTGTAGCTTACCTAAGTTTTAAAGAGATGTATAGAAAGGCACTCTGGATACCTGTTTCTTCGAACATGGATCGAAATAAGCCCAACCTGCGTGAAGGGCAAGGTTCTTTTATCAAAAATATAGTGATTCCGTTGTTTACGGCCAAATGTATGACAAAAAGCAACTGTCAGTGAAAATCCCACTAGTGCTGATTTTAGCTGTGAGTTATTAGAGAACGTCAGTAAAAACCACGAACATTAGTTAACAATTTAGAAAAGTCTGGGGAATTTAGAAACAATTTAGAAAAGTCTAAAGGGGAGTCTGATGTATAGCCGTTTTTGTTTTTTTTTTATCTTTCGTTGAATTTCTGAAGTAAGGTTTCACCAAATCGATATGCTTTTATAATAATGAAAACTGCTTACATATTTCGCAGCTTATGCAGTATCGACTCATCTTTAAGCCAACTTTCACACTAGAAGAAACGTTTCAATAGTAACATCGCAAGAATAGGTAGCTCATCATTGCACAATTAAACGAGTGCGTACGAGAGAATCGATCTATATATTATCGAAGGTTTTCATCTGTTTTCTCTAAAGAAAAGAAACAAAGAAATGGCAGCAATAGGTAGATTATAATAACCAGCGTTCGGCCCTCCGGTATATACGAAGCCGCTTTATAGGGAAAAAACGAATTTCCGAAACCAAGTTTTAATTTCCGTAAAGCGGCACTTTTTTTTTTTTGCGAAGTAATACTTTTACATCAATTTCCTCTAAAAGAACTCAAGATATTCGAGATCTGTTCGCGAAGCATTTTGAAGAGGTTAAACTAAAGGTCAAAAATGCCATCGCATATATGAGAATTCTTGTTGTTTTTTTTGACAAGCGACGAATACACTCCGTCAAAAAATATAAGATTTCTCAATTTAAATTTGCATGGCTAACGAAAGGTCATTAATGTTGAACTCAACAAAGGGTCCTTGCCTTCTGAGAAAGCAGTTTAGCTGGTTGAGAAAAAGCTGAACAAACTCGGTGTTGATATCAAAAATGACGTTGTAGCAGCAACTACATTTGGTGCAGCATTGACGCTAACGTTTGGTCTCAACCAAAGTTTAGCATGATTGCTGGACCTGGTTTAATCGTGATGTGAACTAATTTCATCAAAATCGTTTTGCATATTGCTTATGCATTATAAAGGGAAAACCAAATGAGAATACTGAGGATCGCAGATTGAGCTGAACAACAAAGCTGCAAATTTAAACTTCAACGACGACCGCAAAGACCTCATCAAAAAGATACGATTTCTTTCTAGACATTTACAAACTCACCTGTTCGATATTGAGCCCTTCAAAAACATGTTGTCTGCGAACGAAAATTATGAAATAAACTACTACACTTCGCTCAAGAACTATTACATAAAGTCAACAACGAGGAAACGGAAGAGTATATAAAGCCGAAAAACCTTCTTTGAAGGAACAGTTGGAGCTGGCAATTGAGAAAGTATTAGCTCAGGATAAATTTATCAATAAAATCTTGTTATATGAGTTTGTCTCATACCAGGCTAATAGAATCATGCCGTCTTGTATGCAACTGAAATCAAACCTATGCACAATTTTAGCCAACGTCTATAGAGCAGGGATGGCCAAAACGTGGCTCGCGAGCCGCAAGTTTTGTTATAGCACGGAACATTGCAAGAGTAAAACATCCTTACACTGATGGAGAATTTGGAAAGCAAAGTATTTCAGATGTCCTCTTAGTTTTAGATCCTAAAAACAGCAAAATCCAAAGGTTAATTTCACAGATTCCTATTTCTCGACATCCAACTGAAAGAAGAATATCTGAGATTAGTGCTGATATTGAGAAGCAATTGTTGAATGACTTAAAAAACTGTGAAGCATTCAGTTTAGCTTTGGATGAATCAACAGATGTTCAAGATAAATCTCAAATGGCAGTATTTGTTAGGTATGTAACATCAGATGTGATTGTGAATGAAGAATTACTAGCTTTGGTTGAGCTAAAAGATACAACTCGTGGAGTTGATGTAAAGGAAGCTCTTGAAACAGTTCTACTTAAAGCCAATGCACCTATCAACAAACTTGTTAGTGTTGCTACAGATGGTACGCCAGCAATTGTTGGCAAACATGTTGGACTTATTAAGAAGTTGTTAAAAAGTTTTAAAAAATTAAAAAGTTGGTTTGTTAAAAAGTGATGCTAAGTATCCAGAGTTCGTTCCAGTTCATTGTTTAATACATCGAAAAACATTTAGTAGCAAAACATTTTAATTTTTCAATTGTTCTAAAATCAGTGACAGAAATTGTAAATTATATTCGATCAAATGCTAAAAATCACAGACAGTTTCAAAACTTTGTTAATGAGTTGGATCTTGCTGACAAACCAAATGACCTATCATTTTACTGTGCTGTACAATTTAATCTTTTTTGATTGAAAAGAAAAAGACTTTTGAAATTCTTGATGATATGAATTGTTTGCAAGATCTTTTGTTTTTGACTGATATAATGCAACATTTACAAAGTCTGAATTTGTCTCTTCAGGGAAAAGGAAAAATTGTATCTGATCTTGCTCAGACCATTTTTAGCTTTCAAAAAAAAATTACCCTTCTTCAGAGAGATCTTACTTTAAAAACCTTTAACCATTTTCCTCAAATGAAGAAGACGATTATTTCTAATCCTTCAATTCAGTATGATGACCATAAGATTGAATCATACAGGGAAAAGTTACAGAATTTGCTGGAAGACTTTCAAAAAATGTTTATAGATTTGCATGCACTTAAATCATCTTTAGGATTTATAGTAAATGCTTTTTTAACTGATATTATTGGTGAAGGTTGTCCAATTCCATCAAACATGGTTGAAGAAGTATCTCAATTTGAAACAGAACTATTAGATCTCCAAGAAGATCAAAATCTTCTGATGCTGCATAAAACACTAACTTTATTGGAATTTTGGCAGATAGTGCCTGAGGTTAAGTATCCCCTACTGAAAAAGATTAGCATAAAATTCTTTTCAACTTTTGATTCAACATACACATGTGAATCTTTATTTCCCACTATGAAATTTGTCAAACCAAAGTATCGTGCAAATCTAACCACTGAGCATTTGTCAGAATTACTTAGAACAGCAACTACAAGCTTGAAGCCAGATTTTAAGAGACTTACCAGTAAAGATCAGAATCTTAGTGCCTGATTGGAAAATTCAAAACTGTTTGTAATTTTGTTACTTTTTTAAAAACTTATGATGTGTATATGCTTCTTAAAACAATTCTATAACTGGCTTTTCTTGTGTGAGAGTAAAAGGGAGCCAGTTTTTTTTTAACTTGATTGAAATGAATCGAAACACTCAAGATAATTTGAAATTCTAAACAAGCTTACATTTAAAGTAAAGTTTTTTGCCTTTCAAAAAAATTTATTTTTAATTAAAACATAAAAACTAGGAGTAAACATAAAATTTGTGCACAAAAAGTTATTTCGAAAAAATTCTTTAGAAAGATTTATTTCTTTTTACAAAAATTTAAGTTTAACTTTATGGAGTATTTTACAACACTTATTTTGCCACCAGTTTCTAATTTTTTTGTAAGGCAAAATAACTTTAAAAATAGAGTGCAGAAAAATTTTCTTAATGAAATATTTAATGCGGCTCTTCGGTTTGCGTAAGTATTTTAATGCGGCTCTCGTGCCAAAAAGTCTGGCCAGCGCTGCTATTGAGCGTGAATGTAGATTTACCGGTAATTTACCGTTTCTGATAATTGCCTAAAGCTACACTTAACGACAATTAATTATAATAACAGAATGTTAACTAGATACAGCGTCGTCCGGCACCCATTTATTTTCGTCACCTGCTGCTGGTGGGTGCTTTCCTGGGAGCGCTACTTTTAATTTTGCATGGTCATTCAAAAAACTTTTTACTCGTTTGATTTATTGGGGTATGTCATTTCAGGAAATGCCATTTAAAACAAAACCCACTTACAACAATTAAACAATGAATGTCACATTCAAATTAATCCTTTAAAATAATAAAATAATTACTGTCACTTTTAGCAATAACTGGTATTTTTATTTTAGTTATTACTGTAACTGTTATTATTATTATTATTACTACTATTATAATTAGTATTTGTAATACTATTGTTATTACTATTATTACTATTATAATTAGTATTTATAATACTATTATTTTTACTATTATTATTATTATTATTTTTATTAATTTTGTTATTATTATTATTATTAGTAGTAGTAGTAGTAGTAGTAGTAGTATTTACAATACTATTATTATTACTATTATTATTGTTATTATTAATATTACATTTATTATTATTATTGTCATCATTATTACATTTATTAGTATTATTGTCATCATTATTATTAACTTTTATATTAATACAAATTTTTATTAATATTATTTTTAGTTTGATTTTTATTATTGCTGTTATTATTATTGTCATTGATATTATTATTATTATTATCATTATTTTTAAAATTATTCTTATCACCATTGTAATTTTTGTTATCATTAATACAAGGATCAATATTATTATTTTTAATGTTTTTATTATTATCATTACCAATATTGTTCTTTATACTATCATTATTTTAATTTTTTAATTTTGTTATCATTCTTACTATTGTAAGCATTATTATTGTGACAAATATTGCAATCCTTATTATTACTTATGAAATTGCTATTATAAGTTATATTATAAGTTATACTAATATTTTAACTGATACTTATATTATTATTTCTGTTATATATATTATCTTAATATAATTAGTAGAGAAATGCTTACCGTTTAACCTCTTATAGCNAGGTTGCAAACCAAAGCTATGATAAACACTTAACAAACCATAATCACCTTCATTGAAACATAGCACTGCTTTTGAATTCAATTTTCTACTAGTTGAGCCCATTATAAGTAAAAAAATTTGTTTTTATTCAATAGTGAGAACTTAACCTCACTTGCATTACATGCATGCAGCAAATTTACGGAAATACCGTAGTTGTGTTGCTTGGAAGTATGTCTTTAAGTCAAAACAAGAAGCTCTATAGGCTATAAAGTTAATTTCCATACTAAGTGAACACAATTATAGATAGGAAATAAAATAAATTCAGGTATCACCCTGGTTACTAAGATCGTTGCTAAGGAACTAGAAAATTGTAAACATTTCAAATGCTAAATTAGCCTAATTTAGATGCTGTTTAATCTAAGTTTGATGTTATTTTCAGAATAAGCAATCTCAAATCGACCAGAAAAATTAAAAAATCGAAATTTTAAAAATTTTGAATTTTTTGAGGTATGTACCACCTTAAGAAGGGAGAATAGTTGACTCTTTGGTAGTATTATTGTTTGCAAACCAAGTGATTATAAAAAGTAAATATTCATACCATTTAAGTGGACACAAGACTCGGATAAGGACTGATAGTAATGTTAAAGGGTTCTCTGCGCTTAAGCAGTTGGGCTTATTGTAGAAGAGAAAATTTAATTATTGGTTTCAAATTTATACTAAGCGCATCCCTTGAGGATGGAATGAATTATTATTTTTACTAACAGGAAACGAATTTAATTAGCCAGCGATTTAAACCAATCCTAGTGCATGTCAAAAGTGCGAACCAAAACCTTTCCATTCTAGAGCTAAGTAAAAATTGACGAAAGAAAAGCAAACTTATTGCTGGAACAAAAAAGCTTGCAAAAAATTGCTAAAATCAATTTATGCATAGGTTTTATATGGTATTTGCATGTCTTTGATCGTACAAGTTATCTAGTCTTGTTTTGTAAAGAAACTAGTTATGAGCACTTTCGAGCAAGGCGAATATTAGTGCCCCCAATTAGTAGTCGAAAAACACGTAATGCTGAAAGACTCCTGCTTAAGTTAAATGTAACGTCGTAATATCTCCAAACTATTAAAATCATCTTCGTGTTTTGATGAACAGATTAATAATACTTCAAATTTTAATTTTACAAAACTGGTTTTAGAAAACCAAAGTTTTTTAATAACAAAATAAATCTTTCGGTAAGCAGAAACACGCCACGGGAACTTAAACCATAAGACTTAAACCAATACGATTCATTTTTAAATGAGCAACATTGTGAGTACATCTTTGAAACAGCATTGTCAAAAGACGGGAAATGCTCCTCAAAAACAGGCAAAATATACACCGCCGATACAACTGAGAAAACGGGAAAAATCAGACCTTCTGCTGATTCACTCTTTAATAATAATAATAATAATAATAATAATAATAATAATAATAATAATAATAATAATAATAATAATAATAATAATAATAATAATAATAATAATAATAATAATAATAATAATAATAATAATAATAATAATAATAATAATAATAATAATAATAATAATAATAATAATAATAATAATAATAATAATAATAATAATAATAATAATAATAATAATAATAATAATAATAATAATAATAATAAT
>QPEY01000032.1:61929-82525 GCA_014706445.1 Hydra viridissima
TAATAATAATAATAGAAATAGTTATGTTAACATTGAGAAAAACAATAGTAATAACAATAACTTTATTAAAATGGATAATAAAGTTTATATTTTATAATAATTTATTATACTCATCTGTCATAAAAAAGATTTTTGAATTGATTTTGTTTTTAAGCAGCTTTTTGTAAGCAAAGTACTAAGACTTAAAAATTGAACTTTTATTACAAATGTCAAGGGAAGATCTTTTGAAGATGTGCGAAAATCTTTTGAGAATAAAGAATAAGTGATTGATTCAGATGAAGTTAAGGTTAAGATGAAAAATGCAACAGCAAAGCGTGTAATCATAAATGAAAACCCCTGATCTTTTGAAAAAAAACCTTTGGGTCTTTAATCACAATGTCATTGAAAATGGCTGATATACTTTTTTAACATTGAAAAAAAAAAAAAAAAAAATCTAAACAGAAACTTGATAAGATTTAGATTAAAAATAGAACCTTTTTTTAGTGGAAAAGTTTGTAAAAGAAAAGATCATATCAGGAAAAGAAAAACCAAAAAATAAAAAATAAAAAGAAGCATTTCAAAAAGGTTTATCAGTTAATGAAGCGTGAAATTCTCAAAACAATTCCAAAATAAAAGTTACAAACAAATGCAAAACTTATCCTAAATCTCCGAAAATGCCTTTACTATGATTGTTTAAAAACTATCTAACGGAAATCCAAATTCTAGATTAAATATTTAAACGTACTTGAATTATCCAAATAGAAACTCTTTTGATATGCAACCAAAAACCAAAATGGAAACCCTTGGCTATATAAATTTCACTATCGTAGAAGGGAAGGGTGTTAGTATAAACACTTGTCTGACATTCCTATGCTTTTGTCCGTGCACACCAACTTGTCATTAATTTGAACAGCTATTGTAAACCTTGCATTTTAGTTATGTTATGAGCTGTCAAGACAAACACTCTTACAACATAAATCTTTTCTCATTGAAGTAAAATCTTTTATGGAAGAATATAATCTTTATACGTTATTCACTTTGCTTTTTGGAAAACAACTGTGTAACAAATAGCAAGTATGCAAAAAATACAGCTAGATTAAACGAAACAATGATAACGCAACTGTGTGCCTGTTTAATCAAAGCTTATAATAACACTATGCAACAACAAGCAAAATTATACATTCTTTAACGTTTCTCAAACTCGCCAATTTTAACTTCTACTTCTGTGCTGCTTCGTCATAAATTTTCAAACGGCATTAATTTTGAACCATTTTACATACAACAAAACGTGTTTGGTGCAAACATGACAACGAACAAAACCCGTTTAGTATTTGACACCCGTTTGAATGCTTGATACCACATAATACTTGGCAGGCGTAAAAAGTATTTCATGCACATTTCCATTTAAAACTTCAGAATATTTTGATTTGAAGTTTTTAAGTGCTTTAAAAGTGTATTTGTTTATTGTCTTTATTTAACATGCTTTGTTAACTTAGGAAAGTAATTTTTAAAATCAAAGATATGAATGGAATTCGAGAAACTTTTCCGTTAATTAACGCCCCCCCCCCCCTTAAAATGATTTAGTCACCAAAGAACAAACGGAATACGTGCAAACAAAACTGAACCAAGTGATGTTTTATGGTGATTTATTACGTTTTCGTGCTAATGTGTTTTTTCATGACTTTATTTGCTACATTCTTTTGAAGACAAACGCGCAGGAACCTCTTTTTGAATGTTAAGTTTTGGAATCCAGATGATTCTTCGCCAAGATGCACCAGCGAAATTCCCTTTAAGATAAAATTGAAAGACTACATAAAGACGGTTGCTGTCTCGCGTAAAACCAAAAATATACATACAGTCAAAATTTGATTTACTTATTACGGTAGACTGGGGCACGTTGGTTCCCTTTTTTACTTTGATTCGTAACATTTTGGCACTTCTTGCTTTATTTTGTTTCTTCATGGGAGAAGGTTGCTAAAGCTATATGCAATCAAAAAATGTATTATGAAATGCTGATACAGGTTTGTGATCTTTTTTCAAATGCTTTGTTTAAGGTGATGTTCCATGGGCCAATCAGCCCCTTACTTGGGGTAAGCTAGCTCATGGGTTGGGGCTAATCAGCCGTGTTTTCTAATTAACCTTGTTATAAAAAAGGCAGATTGCACACTGACTCCACCTTGTAAATTTCTGTAAAATAACTTTAATTTTTTTCTTCAACGGGTTCGGTAAAATAGTAAGTATTCATCGAGATTTGAAAAAGTCGTGACGGAAAGATAATAAAGGAAGATTAGCTATCAATCTGTTGTATTTTTTACACGGCCGCTTTAAACTTTCCCTGTTTACCTTTTGGTAGTAGTCCAATGGCTTGCACCGAAAGATCAATTGAAGTAAAATATCAGTCACTCATTAGTTGACTTAAATAGGTGTCTTTTTTCTAAAATCAGACTTTATTGTTAAGTTTCACTATTTTCTTGACAGATATAACGAGATTTTAGTTATTACTTTTATTAGTTTTATATATAAAAAAAAAAAAAGCTAAAATAAACAAATTTTAAGATAATTCGTAACAAAAGAAGTTGTGTTTTTTTGCCTCGCTTTCACAAATCTAAAAACACATAAAAAGAAAAATACGTAGATTGCAATATCTCAAGATAGGATCATTTATTTGCTCCAAAACCTTACAATAACATAGGTCCCATATTAATATAGGAAATGTACAAGAATCATCTACTGTATGCTTAAAAAGTTAAATAATTTAGGTCACTTTTCTTAATTCAAACGTTCAGCTCATTAATTTTTCACTTCCTCTTTCCGTCAGGGTATTCCATGTCAATTTTCAATAGACGTTTCCTATCTTCCAACTCTTCTGACTGAGATAGAGTCACAATCCAGCTCATTTAAAAAAGAGTCATACCGATCAGTTGCATAAGAAAGAAGTTCTCACCTATTTTTATTTACTTTATAATCCCGTGGCGACTCTCTAACTCCGCAGCAGACAAAAAAAAAGTACGAAAAAACTCTATTGCTTTCTTGCTGACAAGCTTCGTCACAAGAGCTTTAAAAGAAGAGCGCTTTGCTCACGGGTTTTACTGTTTCTATTACACCAAACGTTTTTTGGCCCAGATAGTATCTTTTTATTTATTTAATATTTTAATAATTTAACAATTTAAATTTTTATTTACCAGCCAATGTTTATATATTCAGCAAGCCAAACTAAAACATGTCAAACTATATTGTTTTTTCAATTTACAATAAACTTTGTAAAAAATATTTATGAGTAGACTCTATTGAAATATGTAAAAAGATATTAGCACATAGAAGTGTTGTTGGGAAACGTCATAACAATATCAGAAAAAGAAATGCCTTCGTGAATATACGAATTTATTTTGGCATTAAATTTTCGTGAACTAGAAAACTAAAGGAATTTTTTTTTATCGTTAGTCTTAAAAGAGCACAATGTTGTTCAGTGGTAAGTATAGCTTTAAAAAAACGAAAAATGAACGCAAAAAAGATGAAGAAAAGTATCGAGAAAACCAAGAGAAATCAAAAGTAAACGAAACTACATACGAGATTAGATCTTTTCGATGTTTTTAAATGAAACTAGTTTGATGCAAGAAATGTTATAATTTGACGTCACCTTAAAATGTTTTTCAAACTGATTTCTTTTAAAGTAGCTGTTTAATCGTTAGAAAAGTTTTAATTTTTAAAAAATGCATTTTTCAAGAATAAAAAACTTTTTCAGAAAACCAAAGTTTTTTAACAATAAAGTACATCCTTCTGATAGCACAAATAAGCCACTGGAACTTGATTCATTCGCAACAGATCGATACGACTCCTTCTTAAACGAGCTGGAGTGTGAATCCATCTTTGAAACAGCATTGTCAGATATCGGCAACTGCTCTTCGAAAACAGATGAAAATTATCTCGCTGATACTACTAAGAAAAAGGGAAACTTCAGAACTGCTACTGTATCCCACATTACTAACGTGGGCGCGGTAAAGCGTCTGCTATCTTTCTCTCTTTATAAATATATGTTTTGTTATGTTTTTAAAATACCATTAAGATATCTTTTATGAATTAATAGAATCTCAGAAAGATAATGAGAAGAGTAAGCCATCATTGCTCAGCCAATAGAATTCACCCAATTGTTCAAAGTGATTAGGTAACCTTTTATACATTCCAACATGCACGCCCGTTTACCTTAACAATATTAAGGTATTATCAAAACAATTATTATTAAAAATATTGATATTAATTAATGAGAAGTATAGTAAGATTCATAACGATGATTATAATAATAATAAAGAGTAATAATAATGTTAATAATAATTATAATGAAAATAATGAAAATAATAACAATGATTTTAATGATAATAATAATAATCGTACTAAGAAGAGCTATGCTGTTCAATATTTATGCAGAATAGTTGTACATTTTATTATTCTACACACTGAATAATTATCAAAATAGCAAATACTTATATTTTTCGGTAAATAAATATACATTTATAAACTTATATTTATAGGTAGAGAAATGAAGCAGACCTTTCAACGCGCCCATTTCAGTGAAGAGTGAACCAGCAGAAGCTCTGAAGTTTCCCGTTTTCTCAGTAGTATCAGCAGTGTATATTTTGCCTGTTTTCGATGAGCATTTCCCGTTTTCTGATAATGCTGTTTCAAAGATGGACTCACAATCTAGCTCATTTAAAAAAGAATCGTATTGGTTTAAGGCGAAAGGTTCAAGTTCCCGTGGCGTATCTATTCTTTCCGAAGGATGTACTTTATTATTAAAAAACTTTGGTTTTCTCAAAGGAGTTTTGTAAAATTAAAAGTTCAAATATTACTAATCTGTTCATTAAAACACTAAAATGTTTTTAAAAATTTGGAAATATTATGAGCGGAACATTTAAATAAAACAGCAGTCTTTTTGCAATAGCTGTTTTAAATAATACCTTTGTCTAAGTAACGATCGAAATGCGTTTGCCATGATCAAAAGCCTTGAGTATTTATCATCTTGAAAGAGCTTAAAACGGCTCGATAATCTTGTGTCTAGTTATTAACTAGCTAATGAACACGGAAACATTTACAAGAAAAGGATTTTATAAAATTCAAAAGGAACGTTTTTATTTTTTTCTTTCATTTGTTTTTTACAATTAGATTTTTGGCTTCAAGCAAAATAAACTATATACCTTGTCGTGACAGCTAAATCTTCTAAACAACTTTATGATCCGCTGTGGATTAAAATCGAGTAACTGTTGAACTTGAACTTAAAAACACGTTGATCAATACAAAGATTTATAATTTTCATCTTTTAAGCACTTATGGGGTAAATCTTGCTCAAAAACATTAGAGTGACTTTTCCTGAATTTCCTTTATTTGTATTAGATTATCAGTTTAGAGTGTAGAATCACATCCACATTCCCCCAAAAAAGGGTTTCTTCTTGTTTTTCAATTATTAGGGTGTGCATGTAATTAGGGTTGAAATCTAGAAAAACTTTGTTTTAGTTTTAAGATACTCACAGCTTTCTCTAAATTTACCTTAAGAGCAGTTATCAGCTGAATTATCATTTTGTTCTGGTTTTTATACTTTCTGCATTTTGTTATTCATGCGATAAAGGTCAGATGTTGAGATGTCACATGTCATAAATAAATGATTAGTTTCATTTCTAGTATTTTTGGCAAAAGAAGTCAAAAAGACAAAAAAATTCAAAGAAAATCAAAGTAGGATTTAGTATTTCAAGTTAACAAAACATGAAAGAAATGGTCCAACTTGTTAAAAGGTAAAAAAACTAAACAAAAAAACAAAAAAAAAACACCTAAGGAACAATTTTTGTTAACATATTTTATTTATTGTAATCATGATAATCTAGGACTGGTTTCTACTGAACTTGTTACTGCAAACAAAGAAAAAGCAAGAATTATTCAATGGGTAATAGTTTTTTAGCGTTTTGCATGACAATTTGGTAGTGCTTTATTTAAAAATGGAAATTCCACTCCTTTTTTTGTGTATGTTGCTGCATTTTATTGCAAAAGTAATTATGTTCACTTTAAAGTTGTCGTTTTGTTTTGACGTCACGTACTCTCTAGTTATTCTTAATGCTTTTTTGCGTAGTGTCAATATTCGTCTTAGTTTTTTATTTGAATTCATGTGAGTTTACCGTTTAACAATCAGTTTAGTATATTGATGTAAATTTATGTAGATGTACCGTTTTTCAATATTGTTTAAGCTTTCTTATGCTTTTTAACCAATCCAAGTGCATGTCAAATGTGCGCACCATAACCTTTTTGATTCTAGAGTTAAGCAAAGATTGACGAAAGAATTGCGAAGTTATTTCTAGAACAAGAAAACTTGCAAAAGGTTGCTAATGTTAATTTATGCATAAGTTTTATATGGTGTTTGCATGTATTTATTTGTACAAGTCGTCTAGTCTCGTTTTGTATGAAACTTTGATATGAGCACTTTCGAGCAAGGTGGATAATAAAGCTCCCTTTGGTGGTCGAAAATCAAGTATTGTTAAAAGTCTACACTTTAAGTTAAATGTAACGTTATATTATCTCCAAAATGTTGTAAACAACTTAGTGCTTTAATGAACACGTTAATAATGTTTTAAACTTTAGAAAACTCGTTTTAGAAAACCGAAGTCTTTTAATTATAAAATCCATCCTTCAGATGGCAGAGATACGCCACGAGCTTTTGAGCCATTCGCCTTATACTAATACGATTCATTTTTAGATGAGGTGGATTGTGATTCCATCTAATATACAGAGGAGTTGGAAGATGGGAAATGTCTCTCGAAAAGAATGAAATGCCTCTAGAAATCGAATACCCTGATGAAAAGAGGAAGTGAAAAAATACTGGCCTGAACTTTTGAATTCATAAATGGGACCTAAAATCATAAAAGTTGTAGGTTTTCTATTATTATCAATATTCTATGTAGGTATTGACTAAAATCTCGTTAACAAGAAAGATAAGAAAATAGTGAAGTTTAACAACAAAATCTGATTCTAGGAGAAAGATTTTTGTATTTGATAACAATTAAACGTGGAAATGAAATAAATCTGAAGTGAATCAAGCTACCACAAAAACTGAATAATGCTTTTAGTTAATAATCTAAAATTATAAATTTTATTCATAAATATGTGCGCACAAATAATTTTTATTAAAATAAAAATTATTTTAGTTATTCGTACGCACACATGAAGTTTCAAGTTTTTGGTTTGGTACTCCCCAAAACCTTGCGCACACTTTACAATCCTTTTTAATTGAATCCTTTTTCCATAAAAATATCAAATCTTTGATGTTTTTTGCAGTTTTTGTATGATGATTCCCCAGTACTTTTCTATGACCATCAGTTCTGGGTAGTTATGAGGATAAGACGATTTAGGCCCAAAGTTTACATCATTTTGTTCGCTCTATTCCATAATCAGTTTACTATAACGAACCGAATCAGGCAATAATACTGGTCCATCGTAGTTCAATCGTCTATAATACTGGTCCATCGTAGTTCAATCGTCTATAATACTGGTCCATCGTAGTTCAATCGTCTGACGATTTCTTAAATGTAATCGCAACACTCCGCAACCTGTAATTAAATATATAATTACAGGTTGTTATTACGGTGCGTTATTTAACAGATAAGTTTCGCGAAATCCATTCATATCGTAACTGTTAAAAGTTTCCTTTGTTAACAAAGGATGTTCAATGTAGACCATAAACAAAATTACTTTTAAAACACTCAAAAACGTTAAATCAAAACATGCTGAAGCTTTAAATCGAATTGTGCGTGAAATACTCATTAAGTGTAAAAAGTATTAAGTGGTATCGAGTATTTAAATGGGTGTCAAAAACTAAACGGGTTTTGTTCTTTGTCATGGGTGCAAACGCGTTTTGTCGCATGTGAAAGATTCAAGATGGATTTTCATTTCTAAATTTATGACAAATCAGTTCAAAGTTAGAAGTTAAAATTGGTAATGAACGTTTTGCTTATGGTTGTATGGTGTTATTATAAGTTTTGATTAAATAGGCTTGAACATCTGCGTTACGATTGTTTTGTTTAATCAAACTATATTGAAAATGTCAGAATGTCTTCGCAAATGGCGGACCTATTTTTTTTTAACGGCGAAGAAAAATGAAAAAACTAAGTAGAAGCTTGTTAAGTTTAAAATTGTTTGGACAAAAAAGATTGTAAAAGAAAAGATCGTATTAGGAAAAGAAGAAAAAAGAGTAAAGATGTAAATAAACTATTCCAAAAAGAATTTTTGGTTAAAAAACTTTCGTGAAAATCTCAATGAGACCGGAAAAAATAATTTCAATCGAAAATCAAAAGATAAAGTTGACTGTAAGTTTAAAAAATTAGAAGAGGAAGGAGAAGTAAATATCAATACCATTTTCATATTAAAAACCAGAAAAAACAAGAATATAGAACTACAAGAATTTGTAGTTCTATATTATAAACTTATTAAAACACATGTATTTGGTCATGTATTATAAAATACACGTCATGTATTTCATACAAAAATATGGAACAAAAACTTACTTTTTAATGTCGAACTTCATAAAAAACTTACTTTTTAATGTCGAATTTCATAAAAAACTCCTAATATCTACGATGTCCTCCTTTTGCCTTAATCACAGCCGATATTCGCCGGGGAATAGATTCATACAAATTAGTTATAAAATCCTGGGGTATGTTGTGCCATTCTCTTTAAAGTACTTCAAAACATTCTTCAGCATTTCGGGGAGCATGTTCGACCTTCTTTCTGTCCAGGTAATCCCAAATACGCTCAATTGTATTCAAATCTGGACTCCGGGGAGGCCAGGTCATCAATTCCAGTACTCCTTCCTCTGCCATTTATTTTAAATAATCTTTTGCCACTCGGGAACAATGTTTTGGGTCATTTTCCTGCTGCAGAATAAAATTATGACTAATCAGTCTCATTCCGGATGATACTGCATGGTGCCTTAGGATATCCACATAACGTTCCCCGGTGAGCCGCCCCTCTATTTTGATCAAATCACCTACTCCAGATGAAAATGAACAGCCCCAAACTTGTAAAGAGCCTCCTCCGTGTTTAATAGTAGGGTTTAAACACTCGGGCTGATAGGCTTCTCCAATTCTTCTTTGAACATATTGGCGTCTTTTTGTTCCAAAAATTTCGAATTTGGACTCATCGGTGTACAGAACCCGATTAAACATTTCCTTGGTCCAATCTTTGTGCTGTTTCACATATTTAACTCGTTTTTCTTTATATCCCCGCCATAATAATAGTTTTCGAGTTGCAACACATCCTCATACTTCCGATTTGAGTAGGTGTTGTCGAATACAAGAAGAGCTGACATTTTTCCCAACTGCTGTGTTTATGTTTTTTTCCCATTTCTTAAAGAAGAATTTCTTAAAGAATTTCTTTTGTTAGCTCAGGAGGTTTACCACTTTTCTTTCTATCTTCAAGGAAGCCAGTTTCTCTAAACTTTTTAATGGTTTCTGTAACAGCAGTCTTTGAATATCCTGTTTTGGACGAAATTTGGTGCTGCGAATAACCTTCTTCGTGAAGCACAATAGGTTTTTGACTCTCTATTAAAGATATTTTACCCATTTAATTAAACTAAAAATGCAAACTAAACATTTAAAAATGAAAACAAACATTTAGTTTATCTAAAAATGCAAACTAATAACTTTGTTTAATTATTTGTAAGTATTTGTTTAACTGTGTTCATAAAAAATAACAATTTTTTAAAAATGTACCAAAACCCATAACTATTTTATTAAAATAATAAGCAAGCAACAGCACGGTTTTGTTAAAAAAAATCACGGTTAACGAATGGTAAACCTGTTGATGTTATTTTTTGGATTTTGCCAGGGTATTTGAGACAGTACTACTTACACGATTGTTGCTTAAACTTATAGCTTATGGAATATCTGGTCTGACAATATAATGGATTGAAGCATTCTTAAAAAAAAACAACAAAGAATTGTGATAGGCGAAAATGTAGCCTCTTGGGCAGAAATTACCAGTGGTGTGCCACAAGGGTCAGTAATTGGACCACTCTTGTTTGTACTATTTATAAACGATTTGCCTGAAACTCTAAAAAATCTAACAAAGTTATATGCTGACGACACCAAAATTATGAATGAAATGCTTTCCAATGCATCAACTCTTTATTTGCAATCAGATCTCGATTCAGCTTTTAAGTGGACTCAAGACTGGCAGGTGAAAATTAACATTTCGAAATGTACGGTCATGCACTTTGGCCAAAATAACAAAAAATTACACTTTTATATCAATGAACAAAAGTTAAACATAACAGAATCTGAAAGTGATCTTGGAGTAATCTTGAATGTGATCTGAAATGGAAAATTTATTCCAGCCTACAAAAAAGGATCTACGATCGACTGCATCAACTATCGTCCAATTTCTCTTCTTTCTAATTTAAGCAAAATTTTTGAAAAAGTTATTCACAATAAATTAAACGACTTCCTAAACCAAAATCAATGCTTATATAAACACCAGTTTGGTTTTCGTAAAAAGCATTCTACAGCTCACGCTCTTATCGAAATTACAGAAAGTATAAGAGTTGCTCTTGGTAATGAAAACTTTGCTTGTGGGGTTTTCATTTATTTACAAAAAGCTTTTGACACCGTAGACCATGACATTCTCCTATCAAAGCTTAAATACTATGGTGTACGAGGCATACCCTTGCAATGGTTTAAATCATACCTTTCCAATCGTCAACATTTTGTTACTTTAAATGGCACCTTCTTAGACATTAAAAGCGTTTGCATTGGTATTCCTCAGGGAACCATATTAGGTACTCTTCTCTTTATTATTTACATCAATGTTCTTAATCTTTCCATCAAACATTCAAATACGTATCATTTTGCTGATTTTACAAATCTTCAATTAATGACAAACTCCCTCAAAAAGCTAAAATATGTTAATGAGGATATGGCCAGTCTTGTTCAATGACTCAGACCAAATAAAATCTCATTGAATACTAAAAAAGCTGCCTTTGTCTAGTAACATAACTTATCTTGGTGTTGTGATAGATGAGAAACTTTCATTTAAAACACACATAAATGACCTTACTCTCAAATTAAACCGTTCCAACGGCATGTTAGCAAAAATTCGACAATGCGTTAATATTGAAACATTACTACCTATATCACTCAATTTTTTGTTCCCACTAACAATATGCATGCCAAGTTTGGGGACGATATAAAACCGTTTATCTTTCTAAAATTGTTTCGCTTCAAAATAGAGCAATACGAATAATTAAATTCTCCCCAAGACACTTCCCTACTGACATCCTGTATCTTACATCCAAAGTTCTTCGTTTCTATTATTTAATCCAATTTCTAAATTAGTAGATTGAAATTTCATTGAATTGTTCATTTTTCTGGGGTCAACAATACGATCTCCTTCTTTCCATATTTCATAACAAAGTAAATAGTAGGACAAAGTGTTGGCAAAACCTAAGATCAGTCACTTTTAAAAGCTTAACCTTCCTTGAAAAACAGACAACTAAACATGGAATAAGTTCCATTACATATCAGTGTATCTTTTCTGGGAACACCCTTCCGTACAACCTAAAAACAGATTTTATCCTTAGGTCCAAGAATATTTTCTTAAAGTCACTCAATTATTTTTTAATGAAAAAGTTATGCTTAACTTTATTCTTTACCTCCATAACTATTTTCTTTATGTTTACGTATATTTTATACTATCTTATTGTATATGTGTATATACGTATGTATATGTGAATACATTATAATAACTATTTGACTTATGTTTTAACTCTTTCAAATGTCTGTTTTATAGGTGTTACTTATAAATTTTTGTAAAGTTCTACTTTTATTAAGTGACTAGTTAATTTCTTATGTTTTTCTCTTGTCTTTTCTCTACCTTATTTTTAGGCGATTGCGTTTTATTAGTGAATTACTATTTGTAATGATCTCTGTTTTTTGTAACATCCTTAACACGACATTTACTGATATTGATATTGAGAAAGCACAAGTAGTTTCACGTATGTCATTTATTTATCGAACGTTTTAGCGAACGTCTCCAACGCTCTTAAGCTTTTCAAAAGAGCTTTTGAATATAATATTACAGTAAGTTCTTATCCAAATATTTTTCTGACATTCTTTTGCAATTCGTTGGTTACAAAAGTGTTTGAATGTTTTTTTGTTTATTATATGCTTATGAAAAGCAAAAAATTTAAAAAATATTTTCACTCTTAGACGGATTTAGACTCTTTTATATGTTTAAAAACCTATTTTAGTAAACTTATATTCCTGATGGGGGTGTGCCAGTAATACTCATTTACCCTGGTTTTCTTTCAATGATAAATATTGCTATCTAAAAACAGCACATGAAGCGCGAGATGATTGGTTGGTTTACACTTTACTGTTACTTTAAGTTTCAATAATAAATTAAAAAAAAAAGGTCATACTAAATTCTAGACGTGCTTTAGCTCTAATTCCAATTTTCAGACGATACCTAAAGCTAGATGTCAATCACTTTATATCGTCAATGTGTGGTGCATAGTTTGTATTATGTTACGATACCATTTTCTATTTCTTTATTAAAATCGGTCCAAATTGGAGCTAAAATCCTGAAGCTTTTTCCAAAGCTTTTGCAATATCTAATAGAGACTTTATGTTGTATTAATTCGTTGATAGCTCCTTAAATTTAGCCGTATGTTTGATAGGTTAGGAAAGTGTCTATTTGAAAAGATTGATTATCTTTTTAAGTGTCTAATTTATGAATAGTTACCTTTTAGTTACCTTTAAATTTTAGTTAGTTTAGATTAGTTACCTTTAAATTTTAGTTACCTTTAAATTTTAGTTAGTTTAGATTAGTTACCTTTAAATTTTAGTTACCTTTAAATTTTAGTTAGTTTAGATTAGTTACCTTTAAATTTTAGTTACCTTTAAATTTTAGTTAGTTTAGATTAGTTACCTTTAAATTTTAAAAAACTTATGAACTCTGAAAAAAACTTTGTGGCATTGGGACGAAAACTTAGATTAATACTTTTAACTTTGAAAAAGTTTTCAAGTCGTTTTCCATAATCTATATCATTTTTGGAAGTTGAGAATCAATTTTAGTTCTACTTCCTACCCGTTCTCTAATAATAAAGCTTGCTTGTTAGATTTTTCCGCGACTTTAGTTTAGAGCTATTTTAATTTTTATCATTCTGTTATGAGATAGAGAGAAACCAAGTTTCTTCGTTTCTGAATCTAAACCAACGAAACGGAGAAGAAAATCCGTTTTCTAAAACTGTGATGTTTATTCTCAGCTCACAATTTTTTTTATTCAGCATTAAGAAAAGTATGCTGAGTGCAATTTGGCATGTAATTAAAAGAGGATTCGTTAACAAAACTTTGTTTTTACTGAAATGAACTCTGCATTTATACCGAAAAATCGACTTGTTTGCATCATATGCGAGTGCAAATGACGCAAAGGAAGACGGCATTACGAAAAATGCTCAGCGGTTCCACTTTGTGCTTCGTTTTAGTTGGCTGGTTTTTTTTAAGATTTATTACTTGTTTAGTTTAGTAAGTAATAAAAGATTTGACGGTTGCTCTAACACGTCCTGCAATTTAATGGATATCGAAACTTGTTTTGTATATTAGATTTCTATCATAAACATGATACGCATTTCCTGATGACCTCAGTTCTCAAGTTTCTTATCTTGAGTGGATAAGTTTGTACTCTGATTTCTTTTTCTAAAAAATCAATAGAGAATAATTATCTAAATGCAAAATCTAGAACTGCTGTTACAGTGGAACTTCTTATATGATTTTGCTTCCTTTAACAATAATTCACTTAAAAGGATTCTTTTTTACTACGCTCTCTAGGTTGATTTGTCATTGTTTAGTGATTTAAAATTGTACTAAGAAAGTCATAATTCAATTTTAATGGTAAACCAGGTTGAACTCGTTTAGTTGTCCTGTTCTAAATCATATTGCTCGGAGGATTCCGTTTAGCTGCTACATCTTAAGTTTATGAATACAAGTGATGTGATAATAAGTTTATTTCCGAAAAAATGCGTATTATGTCATTAACCAATGACAGTATCTTGTCAAAAAAAAAAAAGGAATGGGAGAAAAATCATTAGCAATTGCTATCTTTTTGATAGATATCTCGAATAATGTTGTTGTCCTAAAACTAGCATTCTTCTTATCTCAATATTTTTTGCCTACTATTATTATGGCATTTAAGATAACGATAAAACATCAAACCAGTTTGGGAATTAAATCTGGTTAATCTTTTAACCACGTTTTGATGAAGGCGGAAACAGCCTCACTGGTGAGCAGAGAGAGAAGTGTCTTTCTGCTTTGTAATACAACTGAAGGTAAACATAAAAAGAAATGTTTTTTCAATTAGTACAAGAAATTATTCCTAAATCGGGAAATCACATTTTCAATAAGTCTTAACAGAAGCTAAAATGTCATTTGATACGTGTAACCGGTGCATTAGTGTAAATTACAATATTATAAGTAATTTTATTATGTTAATAGTTTACAACATCTAAAAAGCATTTTGACTTAATAAAATAAAAGAGCAAAGATGTCAAAGAATTACACAAAAATGTCCCGAGCAATACACCTCACATAACTGTTAAAATGTATTCTTACAATATTTATACTACATAATATTTATACTACATAATATTTATACTACATATTATACTGTATATATGACTTAACATCGGAATGCGATGGTCTGATATATGACAATGCTGTGGAAACTGTTAAAATATTTGAACGGCTATTGAGGAAGCAGGAGAGTTGTATGGCAACTCTAATTGCCTGTTCGCACAACCATAGAGCTTAAGAGCTCGTTTGTTGTGCGAATAAACGAATGTTGAAGTGATATTTGGAAAAGTGCTTATACTTATAATACATTCTAAATATTGTTGAAAAGGCGTAGATTATTATAAATAAATGAATAAGTCCTTAAATTTATATATTATCATACTTATATATAGTCCTTATACTTATACGTGTCATATTTTCATATCCGTGTGTCAATCACAAAAATACAAAAAAAAAACATTGTTTAAAACTTGTGACGTCAACTTCGTTTGCATCGAAGAAACTTGCGTAACATATTTTTTAAATAAAAGCCGTTTCCTTTTTGTAGAAAAGTATGAAAGTGTTGATGAAGCATCCATCAAACAGAAGAAACATTCATAAAAATAATTTTTTTTTACGTTGAGTTTGTCAGAAGCAACTATGAAGATCAAATTTATAGGGTTGCAACTCCTTTTAATTACGGTTGCTACAGAGGTAAGAGCTGTATTAATATTGAGGACCCATTTTAAAATAAAGATCTCTAATTAATTCTTCTTTTAAGAATTGCTTAACTCGCTCGGATTTTATTTAGGACATCCCTAAAGAGATTTGTTTTAAGAGTAACGAAAAAATAACCAAAGCACCGCTTGAAAATATACAACAGTTTGATAAACTACCAATTTCAAAGTTTCCAGCTGCACCTGTTTCGAAAATAAATAGAAAGCTTGTCATTAAAAAAGCTAGTGAAAAAATACACAGAGGAAGTATGCGCCAAGAGAAAACGTGGAACAAAACAGTAAGAAGTTACATGAGTTCTTCTTGTTTGTAGCCTTAGCCTGTTGTCATCAGGAGTAACTGATAGGAATAACATTAAGGGAGGCTCTTAGACCATGTTTCTTAATTTCTTTTCCTCAAATTTTTTTTTTTGGTTATTATTAGTCGATTGTAGTTTTGTCGGCTTTTCATTTTTAACGTTGTTTCTCGCATATTTAGGAACTTACTTGGAAACTTTTAAATGACAACAACGATGGTTTATCACGAGATGAGGTGGAGAATACGCTTATAAAGGCATTTTCGATGTGGCAGTCTGTCAGCAACTTGAAGTTTCAAAAGTCAAGCGTAAATAGCAGCAAAAAAGTTGACATTGAAGTCTTGTTTGTGGAGGGTAGTCATAACAATAGTATTCAATTGAGTAAAATAAATGAACACTCAAATACATTTCTGCTAAAGATCAAAGAGGGTAATCCTTTTACTTTCTATTAAACTTTTCTTATCTGCTATATTTTTTTACTTTACTTTCTATTTAAATTTTTTTGGATGCTAAAGCAAACTGATTTTTTAATATATTTTTTGAAATGCTATTTGACGTATTTTGCTCACACGTTACTTTATTAGGGCTGGTGAGTAATATCCATTTTAATGACGCTCATAATTTTACGGTCAATTCAACCAATGGTATTAGTTAACTGCACGTAGCTCTCCATGAAATTGGACACAGCTTAGGATTGGGGCATTCATTTCATAGAAGCTCCGTTATGTATCCATTTCAATCACCTTCCCATTCAAATCTTAAACTCTCTGAAGATGATGTCAAACTGATACAAGCTTTATACGGTAAACCTCGCTCATCGGCGCTGTGAGACAGTATGGTCAATATGATGTCGTTGAGCGTTACTGATTAATATTCTTGCCATTGACCTTTTATATGGGAGATCAATATGAATATTATATTTAAACAATGGATTGTTTATATATTTTATTACTTTGTCTTTATTGCTTTTATAGTTTCTGTATGATCGTCTTAAAATTTTGAAGACTTTTTTTTTTTTTCCTCAATTTTTCCTCAGGAGTTTTAATTTTGGATGCTTTGCATCTAAATGATTGCAGTAGATACACGTAAGGAAAAAAACTACTATTTAGTAAATGATCATTATATTAGTAGTCATAAAAAAGACATTGCCTTGTTTCAATTCTCAAAGAAATAAAAGTCATTCAAACATTCAGCCCTGAAAAAAGACTCTCCCTTTCATTGAGCACTGGTGATATAAATACGTCATACTATAATGTAAAAAATATTAGTTAACAATTTTATCGTTACAATTATTATTTTTATCTTTATCATTATTACTATTACTATTATTATTATTATAAATATTGTCAGAGGCGTCGTTAGGGGGTGCGGGGGTGCGGGCCGCACTGGATGACATCATCAAAGTGTGATACCAAAAAATAATAAAAAATTTATTTTATTTTACCGAAACCAATTGAAATACACCAAAAGTCTCACGAGTTCTAAAATCGAATTATAAGAATAATGAATTCTAAAATAATTATAAGAATAACGAATTCTAAAAATCTAACGAAATAAACATTTATTTTAAATTAATATAAATAAAAACACGTGGTTACCTTGAATTTGTACAATTACAGCTCAGCAGCACTTTTAATTTAAGGTATATTGATCTTATATATTTATAAATGATAATTTATATACTTTATTTATAAAACCCATTCATTATTACTATTTTCAGATTAAAAGAACAACCAACATTGCAAAAAATCTTCTTAAAATTGATCATAGCATTGACTAATCAACTGAGAATTGGCTGTTTGCCAAATAGCCATCATTACCAACATATTATATATATATATATATATATATATATATATATATATATATATATATATATATATATATATATATATATATAATAAGTGTTTTTAAAAAGGGCTGATTTATATGAATAAGTGTTTTTAAAAAGGGCTGATTTATTCAAAACCCGTTTTTGAGAAAACTAAAAACTCTTTATATCTTTTTATATTAAATATGCAGAATTTGTGTAATATATTTTTAAAAATATATGCAAGAGTAGCATCTTAGTACACTTTGATAATTGTTATAACATTTCGTTTGTTAATAACTTATATATAAAATTTCCAAAAATTGGCCCTTTTAAAAAAAATCGAATATTTTAGGAAGGAAAACAAATTAAAACTCCGTAAGAACTACAACTATGTACTTTAAAAAAATGTTTTAACGTCCCAGTAATAAATATAATACATATATATATAACTAAATTAGCTATCAGTAAGAACTACTCCAGTTCCCCCTCAAAGTCACAGTGAAGGAGATTCTCACATTCATTAGTTGGCCAGGCGTACAGCTTGTTATAAAACTCGTTGAATTCTTCAGGAATGAATTGTTTTAATTTGTTAAGGTCTTCCACTTTCGCTCTTTTCAGTGTAACTTTGCCACTTGGATAAGCCAAACTATCCACCTGTAGTACAGTATTCGTATGTTTGGACATAAAAAATGTGTTGGACATTAATATTGGTGAATGCTTTAATGTAGCCTTTTTTATCATGTTCATATACAAAATGAAATAAGTTACTAATTGAAAAGTGAACCTTCTTTTCTTTTGGAGTAATTTTACCTTTGGTTTCTGAAGAAATGCAAGATTTTTTGTCACAAAAACAAACGTAATGTGTTACACTTTGTTGGAAGTGAGATCAAATAATCATTTAAAAAAGTCGCAACTTCATTAGGCCCTTTTCTTTCTTGACCTTCATGGTCTATATATATGTATATATATAGAGTCCAGGGGAAAAAACGGCAGTCACAATTTTGGTTTTTCTTAGTTATTGCCCCTGCCCTATGCATAGACTTGTATAGTTTGTACTGAACTAAATTTCAAGAGAAAAAAGTGGAAATGTCTATATGATGATAAAAAAAGAAAAAACTCTATACAATGGAAAAAGCGGCATGGTCCAATGTTTACAGGGGAAAAAACGGCAGTGTCACTAATGTCATGTGATATTTTTAGTCACATGATCACACCGTCCAATGAGGGGTCGATTTTGTGTTAACAGCATTTTAACGCCACCTTTAAAATGCTGTTTACTCAAAATCGAAGAGCACTGTGAATTAACAAATAGACCCAAGAAAAGGAAAATTACAGGGAGAATAAAGGAAATACTAAAAAAACAAAAACTTTCGTCTCATACAACAGGACCTTACTGCAAATGTACACGATATAAATGTTTTGAAGTTGTAACAGTAGATGAAAGAGCTCGTTTTTTGGACTCTTTCAATGCATTATCGAGCAAAGAATACCAAGACTCTTTTCTGGCTGGCCTTATTACAGTCTGTAATCTAACAAGAAGGAGGTCGCGGAAAAATGAAATTATCTTAAAAGATTTAAATGATAACAGCTACAAAAACAAAGTATTTAAGAATATTGATGATAAGTTTACCCAGGTGTGCTTCAAAGCTTTTCTTTCCATCTTCGGCATCAAGAAAGGCAGGGTCGAGACAACAAAACGGAGTTTATCAACTACAGGTAGGACTAGCATAGAGACTATAATACATAGAATAAGATCTAGTGTTTTTACATATAATTTAATTAACAAAAGCTATCCTTACATTATATTTCATATTGTGCAAACATTATTAGGCCTCTACTTTCGATTAGACTAGTCTAGTGCTCTATTAAAGGCTATAGGCCTACTAGACTAAAAGACTGTAGACCTATCTAATGCTTAAAATCTTGAATAATTTTAAAATTATAAAAATAATTAGAAAGGCCTTGGCTTTAGTCTAAATAAAAGGGACTAGTCTCTATTATAATCATATTAACAATAATATTCTTATTAACATAGTATTTCCCTAAGCCTAAGCTTTTAGTGTAGATTTAAATAAAAGGGACTAATCTATATGAAATGGTAAATAAATTGAAACAGCTTCTCAATTATTTATCAAGCATGTTGTTTTAAGATTATAATCTTTAATTTAGTTTTTGATGAACAGAAATTATTTAGCATATTTTCTTATTGTTTTTCATCTTTTCATCTTTAGGTGAGCCACCAAAGGACAGAAGAGGTCAACATACAAATAGACCTCATAAGCTGACTAGTGAAATGGTTCAGAAGATAAGAGATCACATTTCATCTTTTAGGGGTAGGCAGTCTCACTACTCGCAAGATAAAACAAGACGCCTATATTTATCTGAGGATTTAAACATTAACAAAATGTTTAACATGTTTCAAATTATCTATCCAGATAGCAAGATTTCTTACAAGAAATCTAGGACAATATTTAACAATGATTTTAACATTGCTTTTGGATATCCTCGTACAGACACTTGTTCATAGTGTGATGAGCTTAAAATGAGAATAAATCTCATTGCTAAAGATAATTTAATGAACCCTGATTTGCAAGCAAAGCTTAAAGAGTTGGAAACTGAAAGGGACTTGCATCAAAGAAAAGCAGGAACATTTTATCGAAGAAAAAGAGAATCTAGGATAAAAGCAATTAATGATTCAACATTTGAAGCAATAGCATTCGACTATCAAAGAAATTTAAATGTCCCTAATAACTTAACCAATCATTTTTTTTACAGAAGAAAACTTTCATTTCTTTCTTTTAATATCTATATGCTATCGAGCAAAAATGTGTTTATCTATGGCTATGATGAAACTGTAGCCAAAAAGGGGGCAGAGGAGGTGACATCTTTGTTATATGATTATTTTATTCATCACCTAAGTCAAGATGTCAGGTAATTAGAGCTATTTTGTGATTCTTGTGCAGGCCAAAATAAAAATTATACAGTCTTTCGGCTTCTGGATTATCTAGTTCAGCATAAAAAAAGATTTGACTCAATAAAGGTTTTCTTTCCTGAAAGAGGGTATTCTTTCATGGAGTGTGATAAAGACATGGGTCTCATTAACACCAAATCACAGGTCAATATACCTTCTGATTGGATTGATATTTTTAAAGCTTCTTGCAAGAATCCAGCTCCTTTCAATGTTTTGGAGCTCAGGCA
>QPEY01000032.1:89628-140431 GCA_014706445.1 Hydra viridissima
TCGGCGCCGACGTCTGCGCAGATATGCGCATATTTTCGTCTGCGCAGATCTGCGCAGACACTTTTTCCGAACCCTAACAAATGCTAATAAAATAAATTCGGTTGGGGTTCTTCTGCAGATGAAATTTTATTAAGCTCGATTATAACAATTTTATCAACATTTCTATGATATTAAGTTTATTAACTTTCCATTCTATTTTCAATTCAGAAAAATTCGATTTAATTAAATTTTTTTCTTTCTAATATTCCATCTTTTTAGACAGTTCCGGTTCTACTAAAATTATTGAAATTCGGTTCTACGATTGGACAACAACAAGTCGCGTTTTAATAAATATTCAGTTGATGTATTTCGCTTATTTTTTAATTTCCGGACACATTTTGTGGGACCTAAAATTAGTTTAACTAGTCGGTGAGATTGACGACATTGAATATTTTGAAAGAATGACAAGACGATATTAAATATTTTGATATCTTTATAAATTACAGTTAACTGATATAGCTAGCAACAACGGAACAAATAAGTAAGCAACAAAGTCTCGGTACGGAAAGTATCGTGTAGTCACTGGATAGGTCATTTTTTATGATACCCACCCTACAATACCGATAGAGGATTGGGATCGGTCTCAGAAGGACTAATTTTTGCGAAATCAACTTCGAAGTATCGTTGATGGTAGTAACGTTCATACGACACTTCCGAGACTTCGGTGCTTACAAATAGAATATTATAAGCATGCGTGCACTATAATTTCCTAGGATAAATAAAAAGAACATTCTTGAAAACTTGATAAAAATCAAAACAAATATAAAGAAACGAATAAAAAGATATAAAAAAATACAAAATTGCTACAGAATGTCACCATGGCAGGTTTAGTGAAGCTGTATTTGAACCAGGGATTGTTAAAAAAGTGAACCTAAGTTTTAAGTAAATTTGCGGACTTTGACTAGATTGAATACATTCTTTCGTCTATTTATACATATCATCATCAGTATCAACATCAGTATCATCAGTATCATCATCAGTATCATCAGTATCATCATCAGTATCAACAACGTGTTGAGTTTTTTGTTTGTGCAGAGTCTCTTGATCTTGTAAAACTTCTCATGAAATCCGGAACTGGGGTTGGTGACAATTGAGCGCTAATATGATGTTCTATCTCTTCAAAAAAAGTCGCTCTTCTTCTAATCACAACTAATTCTTGATCGGTGTAAGGAACGTGCTTCCTATAAAGATATAAGTTTTAATCTGGTGCTGCAAAGCTTGGCTGCTCCGACTTCAAAGATACTACAATATATGGATATTTTATAAAAAATTTTTACTTCTCTGTGGAAAATATTTTAGTTTTAGGATTTCAAAAGTATTAAGACTTCTTTCATTTCGAAGAAACAGAACTTACTAGAGTAAGGGGAGTTATTGTTAAATTATAAAGTTTTATAGTTTAAAATGAAGAGAGACTAAGAAAAAAAAAAGTAAATTAGACACAAAGAAATTGATCGTCGTCAGTGAATAAGAATAGAAAATTTATTACTGTCTGTTGCGTTAACAGCTTTTTTTTATGGAACATTTTATTCATAATCAAGTTGTTGAAAAATCATTTATTTATTTTTTACCGATAAAATAATAACACATCACAAAACTCTCTTGAGGTACTAAATCCAACATCCGGACTGCAACATACTGACCGCATTAGAAACAAGGCAACATACTGTGGCATTAAATTTATGAACATACTGTGGCATTTTATACTTTTACTCAAATGCACATGCATTTTTTTTTTATTTGTTTCAAAACGAAATAACTTATTTTATTATCAAGAAAAGGAAATAACGTCATTATTTATGCTCTTAAATATCCTTGTGACAATTTTTATATTATGTAGTTTGTAAGATTGCTCCCAAAATCATTAATTATCTATTTTTAGTTTTATGTTTTAAAATTTTTAAAAATTTCAAGCAATCTTTTTTGATTTTAAAAATATCTCAGGAATCAACAGTTAAAACTTCGTTATATTTATTAACTGTTATATTTATTAACTGTTTGATATCCTTTACAGTGATTAACATCACTTATTATATTATCATTATTACTAATAAATTGTTATATTATTCGCAATAAATCTTCTTATTAAAGTAATTTAGTAGGTGTTACGAAAACGAAAAATATCTGTTCAGTTTTTTTAACCTTTATTTTTGTGCAACATTTTGAAATAAAATTATTCATTTCATAATAGGATTGAAAAAAAATTTGTTATGTACAGCGGACACCTGCCGAAAGATAGATACATTTTCTGAAAAAGACACACTGCCAACACTAAAATATTTTATTTATAAAAAGTATTAACAACAAAATGGAAAAACAAAGCAAAAAACTAGAACTATTCAATTATTGTATTTATTTTTTAATATTTGTAGTGTTTATAATAATGGTAACATCTTCAATAAATTCTTTAGAGTTTTAAAACACACTACTTTAAAAAGAAGAGAAAAAAGATCTCACAAGAAAAAAAAATTAAATTCATCCTGTTGTAAATTAGCTGGCCAACCTGAAATCGAATTGATTTTAATCAATTCCCTTCACTTGCTCACTAAGTATACAATAAGGACCAGAAAATACTCCAATTTAAGAACCTACTATATGAAATTCAAAAAATGGACGAATTCAATATTATCGTCAAAATTTCCAAGAAATATCTTTTTTTTTCTGTTGTGTAATTGATTGAGATTTTTAGTTTACCGATTCTTTTCAGTATCCTCCAAAAATCTTCAATAGCACGAATTTCTGGGAAGTTTGCAAGGTTATCCTTTTTTCCACGAAATTGACATTCTTATCATTTTGTTCCAACACTGATCATCAAGAAACTGACATATTCGTTATCAAATGATTTTTTTCGATGAAAAGAATAATTTTCTTCTTAATGCAATCATTCAAGTAGATTTCCTGATTTACTGCATAACCACTTTCTCTAATCGACCAACACTAATCATCAAGAAGCTGAAATATTCGCCATCAAAATGATTTTTTTCGATCATCGGCGTGCTTAGAGATAAGTCATGCAGATATAAACAGGCAGTACTTAATCAAACTTAACAACATAACCTATATTTTACACTTTGAGGACTGTAAGAAACATCGGTTGAGTAGAATTTGTTATTCCCTCTTATTATGCTGTGTGATAGAGAGAAATAAGATTCGTCGTCCAAGATGATCAATTTTCAAAATGAGTTTCTTTACAGACCGCCACATTTTGTTTGGACTGTTGCTTTTTGTTCACCACTTCGCATTGGAATCTTTTGCATCCTCTTTCTTTTGTTGAATGTCTTATTTTTCAACGTTTTGGATATATACGTATTTTTGTGCACTTGAATTTTTGAGCTGCTTAGCGTTGTGAAACTCTATCTTTGGTTAAACATGACTTTCAAAAGCCGATTGTTCTTTGTAGTCAATTTTACCATCCAACCACTTTCACGGACTTTTTCGTAACGTAAATCCTTCCTCAGCATATCCAATTATTATATAAATAATACTTTTTTGGATTTTCTCGTATTTAAAATGATTCACCATCAACATTCTGCCTTCAGATTTTTACTATCCAAATAAAATACTGTCCAAATAATACTTGTATATCCGCTCTCAAAGATTTGTTTATCATTCATTTTATGCATTGATCTAAAATAATAAAATTATACAATCTACCTGTTTAATCAAGAATTAAATATACTTTATAAAGTTTTTAATAACGCTGCAATAAATGATACATTTTAACAACAGAATATGTCATCAAAGTTAGTCACATTTTTCCGTTATCATTCGTTATATACCTTACAAACAGGGATAATAAATTCTCCAAACTTGAAACTCTATTTAAAGTTTTTTTAATGACCAAAAGATATAAACAAAATGCATCCAAATGTTTATATATGCATGTTTTGACCACCAAGCTTTCCTATATTGAACATCTAAACTGCGTTGTATAAAATATTCTCAGAATCTTTGTTTTCCGTTTCTAAGAAACTTCATGTTAATATTATTCCGTTAGGATCGAAAAACGCGTATTTAGAGAAGTTGTTATATTTAACTACATATTTTCTCAATTAAAGTAAAAAGCATTTTACTTTTCTCAAGTATTTAACCTTATGGAGTAAAATGTGTTGGCTGAAAACCTCTAAGCTGATTACATTTTTCAAAGCAAAAAAAACTGTAAAGATGTATAGATAAAAAAGTAATCTAATTGATCGTTAAAGCAGAATTAATTTCAAAACAAGAATTATGACGGGCGGACAGCTTATCAAAAGCCATGAGTATAATTATATAGCTACCGGTATAACATTTAGTATGTATTATATCTTTTGTATACATTAAATATATGTATGCATATGTCATTTATAAATAGTGCACTTTTAAAATTTACTATCAAAAATTCGTCTTTTTTTTCTTACATGGTAGTAACAGCTAATAGTAATAAAAATAAATGGCATTATGAACAGCTAAAAAGACAAACATTAAAATGTTTCGTAGATCTAAGCGTGATAAAGAGAAAAAAGTAAGTTTATCCTCTGATATTGATACTGTAAGTTCAGACAGTGTTGCTGTGCAAGGATCAAATGAACAGCTCGCAGGAACAACAAATAAAAGAAATTTCAATTTTTTTAAGTTTAACAAAAAGGAAAAAGAAAAAAGTTCTCCAGATTTTGAAGTACCAGAATCACCAGATTCTGATGGGATAAGAATTGATGAAACTTTTCAAAGTTCACACGATATACATGATCCTTGTGAACCTTTAGAAGGATCTCATAATCTGGATAATGTGTTCAATGAAAAAGTCTCTGAAATTAAAAGTGTTAAACTTGAAATTTCTCCTGCTTTTGTAAAGAATCATCAAAAACTAACAGATGATGTTGTAAGTTTTTCTGAATCAGTTTTAACAGAAAATGACTCAGACTCATTTTGTTCTCACAGCTTTTCATCAAGTATTTCATCTGCCACAGGAAATAGGTCACATAGTATAGACTTAAAATTACCTACCCTACAAATTAATTCTATGGATAATGAGTCAAGAACAATAAATGTGTCTCGAACAAAGGCAGGTGATTTTGGAATTGTGCTTCGACGATCATCAAGTGTAAAAAAAGGGGACAAACAAATGATTCATTTAGTAGAACCATCAGCTAATAATTTAAATGTTGGATTACTTCCAGGTGACCATCTAATTGCACTGAACGGCATAAATGTTGAAAACTTTAGTCGTAAGGATATCCTTGGAATGATAGCATCATCAGGTAAGTTATTTAAAAGTGTTGTAAATTATAGTTATTTAAAAGTGTTGTAAATAATCTTTTTGAATTAGGAATTTATATTTATTCACACAAAAAGTAATTTTTTATTTAGCTAATACCATTGCACTTACAGTGGCTCCTATACCAGAATTTGCTGAACTCAGCTCACGATCTTCTGCTACACAGAGTCATAGCCAAATTCCACAAAGTGCACCTACTTTAGCTAGATCAGCAAGTATTCACAGTAAAATGCTGAAGGTAATAAAGCTCAGTTATAGAGTGTACTGAAAAGATAGTTTTAAAGTTTAAACTCATAAATTTTGGCTGGTAATTTTAGAAAATTGTTACTAACTTGGACAAGTGCATAGTGCACAATGTTTTATTGAAAAGTTACTAAAAACAATGTTTCATCAAAAAAGGATACCATAAAACTAATAAATTCTTGAAACTGAAATTTTTTCATGTCTCTCTTTTTATTATAAAATCATAAATAATAGAACAAAGAGTTTACAAATACTTTATTCACTAAAGTTCATACTTTTATTAACTCTAAAAAGAGCATTAAATATAGTATATTAATATTTGTAAAAATATATTATCAGTTTACCAAAAAATTGAAAGATTGACAAAATATTCCAGTAATTGAAGAGTTCTTAATAAGACTCCCCTGTCTTTACAAAAACTTAAAGGTTAAGAAAAAAAAACAATTCAATTAAACAATTTTGAAAAATTGTAAGTTTAAAATTCAACTTAAACTTTTTTAATCATTTTACTGTTGTTGGAAAAATGAATAAGAAATCTCGAATAATAATAAAGTATATTTATTTATAAAAGATAAAAGTAAATGATAAGGTGTTTAAGATGCACTACAAATTTTGAATATGCAAGTGGATTTGGTGTTCAATTTGGCGTTCATATGAAAAGTTTAAAAAAAGTAAATTTATTTTATATTTAGAAAAATAAGAATGAAGACTCACTACCTAAGAGTTTACTGAATCTTGAAAATGTATGGTTAGTTCATCCTAATGGTTATTTTGCTGGTCAAGTTTGTAAAGAGAACAATCTTTCACAAACAATGAATAAGTACCATGTCAAGCTGGAAAATGGAGGTGAAATTGTTGATGTTGAGGAACATCTAGTAGAGCAGGTTACTAAAAATGAATTTATGTGAAAAAATGTTTTGTGCATTGTATAATATTACTTTTATTGACACTGGATGAGGTTTTTTAACTTTATCACATTTATACACAAGTATAAATATGTAGAGATTTTTTTTTACTTTGTGAATTAATACTTTGTTTACTTTGAAATAGGAGTTTAGATTGATGCAATCAATTTTATTTTACCATAGTTTACTGTATGAAGTAAACAAATGAAAAAGTAGCAAGCTTTTTTTAACTTATAAAAAAAAACTTAGTTTTACTTCAGGTAAATCCTCCCTCCTTTAACCAATGTGAAAAACTATCTTCATTGCCTTATTTGAATGAATCTAGTTGTTTACACACACTGCGACAAAGATATGCAGCTAACCTTATCCACACATTTGCTGATGACAGTTTAATTATTATAAAACCAAAAGAGAAAATGGAACTTTACTCAGAAAAGGTGATGTTTTAAAAGATTTTCTATATCAGAATTTTAAAAACAACCATTTTAAAAGACCTTTTAGTTTTTCTTGAAAAATTATGAGACTAATGTGAAGATAAATTTGAAGATATTTTTAGATTTTTTCAGAAATTAAAATTAATCATGTGAGATGGTTTATGAGCAACATTTTTTTTGTTACCATTTTAACCACAAATTTCATATTTAACTAGAAATTTCATGTTTTATTTTTCATCAAATTTTGGCACATTTATTTGCTAAAACAGAATTTTTTTTTCTGTCTTGTTTAAATGTTTTAAAATCTTATACAGTTTAAAAATTTGTTTAGGTAATGCAAATGTTCCAAGGGTGTAAGCAAGAAGACATGCCACCACATATTTTCACTGTTGCACAATCAGCATACAGAAACATGGTGGCTTCAAATACAAACCAATCAATTTTATTCTGGGGAAGTGCTGGTTCAGGAAAAAGTTTTAACTTTAAAAAGGTTGTACAGTATTTATGTACAACAGTTTCAAAAGAGAGCAAATTGACCGGTAAGTAAAAAAAACATTTGAACATATTTACAATATTAATATCTAAATTTTACTATATGATCTACAAATCTAATAACTTTTTAAGTTTTGTTGCTTTGTAAAATTAACTTATTACAAGTTAATGTAAATAGAATATATAAGTTAATAAATAGGATATCTATGCTTTAAAATCTTCAAAAAAAAAAGTGCAAAAAAAACTTTTTTTTCTACTTAAAAAAAATCTTAATATATGCAGATAAACAGATCTTTATTGCATAAACTTTACATAAACATGTATTTTTGAAATTAAGTTTTAGATTTTTATTTCTGTAATTTATTTTTCATACTTAGCTTCTAAAATAGAAGCAGCCATATCAGTTATTGAAGCATTTGGAAATGTGAAGACAAATCTTTCTACAAACGCAACAACTTTTCGAAATTTAGTTACTCTAGAGTATAGCTCCTCTGGATTTATAGTTGGCTGTAATATGCATGTGGGTTGTAAATAATTTATCTTTTAAATTATATTTTGTGAGAAAAATTTAGGATTTTTTTAACTAATACATTTTATATAAAATGTAAGCAAATCGCTTGCAAAAAATAGAGATTTTTCATTATGAGTTGCATTAAAACATGACTGTTGTCATTAGAAAATTCTTATTTCTTCTAGTGATACCTTCTTAATTTTCTTTAACAGCACATCTTCCTTGGAAAGTCTTACTTTTCACACACAGCAGAAGAGAAAGTTTCTGCTTATCATATTTTTTATCATCTACTTTTCAGCTGTAATGGAAAACTGAAAGCTGATTTACTTCTTGATGCTCTACCTGAAAAAATTAATTTACTGATCAATAAAAACATAGTGGTAAGTAAAAGAGTTGATCCAAAAGTTTATACAAAATGTTAATGTATTTGTTTTATTTACATTATTGTATTTAAAATATTTACGTACAAAGTGATAAATGTCTTTCAACTTTTAATCAGTCTGCAGGGGGATTCAATGTAGATAATTGGAATCAGTTACACTGCTCCATGCAAATGTTAAATTTTTCAGATGATGAAATTATGGGAATATTTGCACCTCTTGCAGCCATACTACATCTTGGAGCAGCAGGTATTTCAAAAGGTAAGTAAATTATTTTTATTTGAAATTCACCTGCTGCGTTCAAGAAACCATAACTTTTAAATTTTGGTAATGAAGTGCAAATAAAATAATTTGAAATTAAAATTTAAGTTAAAATTAAAATTTAAGTTAAAATTAAAATTTAAGTTAAAATTAAAATTTAAGTTAAAATTAAAATTTAAGTTAAATTTACTTTTAGAAGATTTAATTCAGAGGACTTTATTCCAAGAAAAAAAAAAAAATAAAACAAAACTAGAGAAAGAAAAATTCAAATTGATAAGATCTAATTTAAGATTTTAAATTTATGTTAAAGTCTGCAAATAAGTATAATTTATTATGATCAGACATTAAAAAGAAAGAAAATGAGTAAAATTTTTTTAAAAAAAAATTAAAAACCATTTCATGGTTTTCTCTAAAATTTATTCAATTATATACTTTAAAGGAATTATATAGTTAACAGAAAAGAGTATTACAAATGATTAATTTCATAACTGCACAACTTCATTTTATACGAAGTTCACCTGCTGTGTTCAAGAAACCATAATTTTTAAATTTTGATTATGAAATGCAAATAAAATAAATTAAAAATAAAATACTACTTCATTTTCTTTATTGAGAATTATGGGGAGATTTTAATATAAATCAGTTGGGAAACACTGCAGGGATCTTATATTGACTATTTTTTAAAAAAAAAACAGTTAAATTAAACAAAAAAAATTATAACCTAAGAGTTTAGTTAAGGTAAAATGTTGAAGTTCAGAAAAATGGAAGGCGAATGTGGAGGTCTGGATGCCAAAATGTGGAGGTCTGGATGCCAAAAAAAATACAAGTTTTGACATTTTTTTTTTGTTTATTTGATAAATTTAACCTGCAACAATTTCCACCAATGTAAAAATATTGCTGAATTTACCCATTATATATTTTTTTCTTCTCAAAGCTCAGAGTTGAAACAATTTTTACAGATTGAATAAATTTTTTAGATTTTACTTTATTAGATTTAACTTAAAATAAAATTTATATATCTTTTATGAATGAAACTTAAACTTCTGGTGCTTAAAAATCTGGAGGGTTGAGTTTCAAAATTTCTTAAGGTCTTTGAAGCTCTGATTATAACACTTCTTTAATTGTTTTTCTTTTCAGAAACATTGGAAAAATATATTTTGATGTTTTTTTTTTAGTTACTGATTCAAGTTTCTATTTTTTGGATGCGGCATCAGCCCTTCGTGCAGCTTCATTACTTGGAACAACAGAAGAGAACCTTGCAAGAATAATTTTTTCCTTGCCACTGCATAAACACTCCTCTGTTGTAAACAAAGATGGTGCTGATAAACTTTCTTTTAAAAGCAATTCTTCATCTTCAGATAACGACAGTTCAACATATGAAGCATTGTTGAATGCTCTTGAGGCTTTTTGTTTTGGATTATATATTGAATCATTTAATGCTTTATTTCGACTTATTAACCGTGCACTAAACACATCTAACCGAGTTGTCTCAAGAATCAATGTTTTAGATATGCCTGGTTTTCAGGAAAAGACACTGATAGGAGAATCTTGCAACTTTCAGGATATGTGTATAAATTATTGTTGTGAAAAAATGCAGTGGTTCAGCCATTTAAGTAGATTTACCCGAAAACTTGAAAGGTATAATCGGGTAAGTTTTTTTTTCAATTTTTCAATTTTTTTTTCAGTTTTTAAATTCTTATTGCTTTTGATTTTTTTTTTTTTTTTCAATTTTTTTAGGAGAATATTGAGTGCAGCTTTGATATAGAAAGTCTTCTATCACCTGCTATTACTATTTCTGCTTTGGAAAAATTAGCATCTGTAATGTTTTTTTTAACAATTATAATTTTTAGTCCTAATTTCATAAAAAATATGATTTGTATTGGGAATAAAGTAATCTACTTTTCCTGCATTTGCACTTAAAAATGTTACAGTAGATGTTTTTTTTTGTAAACTAAAACAGATTTGTTAAAAATTATTATTTTTCATTTTAATTGTTATACACAGTTCAATAAATCACATACATATTGTTTACTCAATTTTATGGTATAAAAGATAAGCAACTTCCTCTAACACTTTTTTATCTACATGTTCTGTAAGTTTAATAATGAAACTTTCAATTATCTGAAGGACCACATTTCTTCAAGAAGTAGCATTTTAGATGAGAAAGGATTACTTTTAACCAATGAAGAGAAACTCAGCCCAAACTCTACTGAAGCTGCGTTGGAAAAGATAAATTTAAACAACTCGTACAAAGGTGAGTACTTAAATGTAAAATATACCTTTGTTTTGTTAAACTTTTGTGTAGTTTTTTTAGTTAATATTTTAGTTAATCTTTTACATTACTTATCTTTATGTATATATGTGTGTGTATCATTAAAGTTTTTCAAAAAGAGCCTGGACTAAATTACTAAATCGTATATTTAAACGTTGCAAGTGTAAAACATAAACATCTTTACTAAGTATTACTGTCAGACAATTTTTAATCAAAACATATCTGCTGTTTGGAAATGGTTATCTTAAATTTTTTACATCAGTTAATTTTTAGATTTTTTTATTCAAACTGACTGCTTGTATATTAGTAATATCAATCAAATATTTTCCCCAATAATAACTAATACTTTCTGTCTAATCTCTTGCTTCAACTAGATGTTGTATGTTAATTTAATATTGTTTTTACATAATGACAGAACATGTGATAAACATGTGATAACAAATTGTCTCTAATAAGAATAAATGTACCTGAAATTTTTTTAAATTCAAAATAAAGATTCAAACCAGTTGAAAAAGTAACTGTAGTGAAACCATTGAGTCCGATTTGTAGACAATATACAGAGGAGAAATAACATGTCCTCGTACATTGCCATAATACATGAGGATTTTGCAGACTTGTTGAATAAATTTACTCTCTCAAGAGATTCACGTTTAGATTCACGTTTTGTTATTATTTTGTTGTTTCTGGAATCATCAGTTAAATTACTTTCATTGTAATTTCAATTATTAGTTGACACCTAATAATTATTAACAGTTGCACCTTCTTCTGCCCTCTTCCTTTTTTTACTTGTAAATCTAACAATGAATTATTTAATTCTCTTTATGAATGATTTTATTCATTAATTAACAGGCTACCTGTAAATTGCATTTATTTAATGTTAAAACAAAAAGTCTTTAAACTTTTAGCTCTATCTAAAGGTATAAAATTTATTTTAAAAAATTTATTTGTGCCTCAGTAAACTTAAAATTAATATCCTATTAAAAATTTTTTTTTTTAAAAAAAGGATTCTTGAAAATAAAATTACATTTTTCTAAACAAAATAGTCAGTTCTGTAGAAAATTTTATGACGATCATGATTTTCTTTTCAAAATTGAAATTTCTGAAAAATTGAGAAACATAGAGGAAATGTTTATTGGGGGAAGAGTTAACATGCTAATTGCTCACACAAAAAATACTTTTATAGGTATTGTTACTGCTGTTTCATCTGAATATTTCTTGATTCTGCATTATCAAAACACTGTCCAATTAAAATATAATGCAAGTGGTTGGCTTCAAAGAGGCAGAGAACATCCTGCAACTAAATTGGCGTATGGGGTCCTTATTGAATCAACCAAGTAAGTATTTGATTGAAAAAAAACTAAAAATGCTTTACAGGTTGATGGTTCAACAAAATTTTTTAATTCAATCAAACAAACTTTTTTTTTTTTGTTTTTTCTTGTAGAACGCATGTCACAGAATTGTATGCAGGTCATACAAGTGGTGTCATGCAGTTGTCATCTTTAGGAAGTATTGCTAATCCTAGGCGATTAACAAATCAGCCAGCTTCTTTAATAAAAAACTCTATGATTTTGCAAATGAAATTACAAATGGTAATGTTTTTCCTTGATACGTTTAAAACAGTAGTTTTTAAACATTTTTCTACTATGGTTTTTTATTTCTTTTCAAATCAAACATTTTTTAGGACAAATTAATAGAGCTGCTTGAGACATCTCATGTCTCGTTTGTTTTTTGCTTACTACCTGAAAAAGATGCAGGCATTACTGATCCTTTAAATAATCATGTGGAAGGAAATGTTAGAGAGACTCAAATGTTTGATGTTCCTTTTATAAGACAACAGTTGCAAAGTTGTCATCTTTTGGAAAGTATGAGACTCCATAGGCAAGGTGAGTTAAAATAATAGATACTTAAAATAAGCTTTTTCAACTAACTTTTAAAACGTTGTAGTTTTTTTTACTATGAAACTTTGAGGAGCTTAAATTTAGTAAGCATTTTGTATAATAACAATAATACAATGAATTAAAATGATTTGTCAGTTTTTTAAAATTGTTCAGTGTCTTTTATTGATGTAGTTGAAGTAGCTTTGCAGCAAAAAAATCTAACCTTATAAAAGATCTAGTATTATTTTTTCAAATATATAAGCATGCATTTTTTTAAATCAGTAGGCTGCATTAAAGAACCTGGTTTGATTATTTAATGGATAAATATAAAGAATGTTCATCAATTTAAAAACATTAAAAGTAGTATTAAAATGTTCACTTTAAATGGATAATTTCTAATAGAGTAAAACTGTTTAGGTTACCCTGAACATATACCATACCCTGAGTTTCGGCAAAGATTTAACATCCTACTTCAAAAAGAAGATCAGCACTTAGGCATTGTGCTGGATGAAAAACTGGTACAAATATTTACTAGCTGTATTTTACTTCTCTTATCTCTGTTTTTGCTTTTCCTGTCTCAGTTTGAGCATCATTTTGGATCAATATATTAATTAACTCTATGAATATTAAATATTTATATATATATATATATATATATATATATATATATATATATATATATATATATATATATATATATATTGTATATATATTGAACTTTCAATTTTTTTGTAATATATCATTTCCAGGCAGTTTTGCAAATGGTTACAAAGCTTGATCTAAATGAAAAAAGCTATAAACTTGGTTTAAGTCAGGTTCATTTTTTTTTTTTTTTGTACACAATTTTTTCACATTTTTTTTTTTTTTATTTTTGCTAACTTGGTTTAAGTTTTTTTTATAAAAAATTTTTTTTTAGATATTTTTTCGTGCTGGTTGTCTTGCTCACTTAGAAGACATTCGTGATGATCAACTGAGTATTATCATATCTGATTTCCAATGTCTTTGCAAAGGTTTTCTTGCACGCATCAAGTTTAAGAAGCTAGTTGTATGTTTTTATTGAGTAATAGTGCATCTACATTAGCAATACATTTTGTCTAAAAATTTTAATATTTTACTTGATTATTCATTCCTATTTACTTTCATACTCCAATATGAATTTGTTTAACTGGCTAGTAAAAAAGATATGCACTTTATATTTGGTTTTTTTTCTTTTCATTCTACATAAGATTCATTGAATTTTGATTAATTGAGGCACATTGTTAACTTTGATTTGTTGTTAAAGTATTCTTAATAGTACTTACAATATAAATATTATTACTATTAAATAAAATACTGTTTTTTTTTTGTATTTAAAACAAAGCTTCAAAATGTTGCAATCCAATGTATACAAAGGAATGTTCGCAAATATATGAGTGTTCAAAATTGGTCATGGTGGCGCTTATACATTAAAGTTTTGCCTTTACTTCAAATGCACAGAACTGAAGAGGAGCTTCAATCTAAAACTGTATGAAATTAAGATTTTCTTTGTTATAAGAAATTTTCTACAATTCTAAAAATTATCGGTAAAATTTATTTTTTTGTAATTTTTTTTTTTCTTTTAGTCTCAACTTTTGAAACTAAATTCAAAAATTGAACAGCTCCAAAAAGAAAACCACGAGTATGAGACTTGCAACTTGCAATTAAAGAAAAAAGTAAGAAAGTAATTAAGATGTTTGCAAGATTATCAAGTAACTATAATAGAGAAAATTTAACCAAAAATTAAAATTATAAGCACTTGTTAACTTGAGCTTTGTGATATTTAATTTTTTATAATGCTAAGTTACTATTAATCTGACTGAAAAAGAGCTGTAAGGAGCCCAGCAGCCCCTGTGGAGTGTTAACACTGTAGGAAATACATCTTATTGTTAGTAAAGTTATAACCAGATATAATTTCTGAAATATTTTTGATTTTATCTAAATTCATAGTAATGATGATGGTGATAATAGTAATAGTAATAGTAATAATAATAATAACAGTAGTAGTAGTAGTAGTAGTAGTAGTTTATTATTTTATCTATCTATACTCAGCTATTTTATTTATACATATCTTTCTAAGGGTAAAGGGAAGTAAGAGTTTTAAATAACTTCATAGAAACCAAAAGTTAAAATCATAAGAGTTCCAGTTACATTAGGTAATGTTAGGTACGTTAGGTACTAGTTACATTAGGTAATGTTGCAGTACAATCATGTTTGTACAGACTTGGACAGCAGAGTAATTTTAACCAAAAAAAATAAACTTAAAAGTTTGTTTTTTTTGGTTAAAGTTACTCTGCTGAATCAAAAATGTACAAGTCTGTACAAACATGATTGTACTGCAAACTAAAATCTTAAGTGCTATTAAGTTAAAACACCTTAGAGAACAGTGGTTGGTTATATATAGTGCTTATGTATTAATCAAACAAATTAAAAGAAAAGTTTTTTTTTAGGTTCATGAACTAACAGCTGAGTTAAGAGAAATTCAGTCAGCCATGTCAGGCACAGATGAAATACTTAATTTAGAATCTGATAAAAGAAAGCAACTGGAAGAGAAAATAACTAAAATTAAGGTCAGGTTAATTTTTAATAGTGTTTTGTCAAGATTAAAGATTAATTTATATCATATGGATTCTCATGTAACATAAGTTACACTTGAATATAACAAGACCATATTTATGTTCTCTGGAAGGAAACCTTAAACACTAAATTTTAAATAGTACTATTTATTTAATATATAAAAAAATGTAATCATGTAAATTATAACCTAAATTATTCTCCTAAAGTAAAGAAGATTAAGATGATCAACATCAATATTTGTTAAGTTATATTTTTATTAAAAGTATTTAAAATTAGTGTTCATGTCAAACAACAAGTAAAAATATTTTTAATTAGTTTTATTTTATACTAAGCATTATGGTGTCAAAATGGTGTCATGTAAAAACATTAGGAAATCATATTAGGTTTATGTCATTTAAATTTCATTACATAAATTCTATTTTTTTTGTTGTAAATTCATGATAACAAATTATTTCTACACCATTATGCATTATCATGAAACTAAACTATTCAAATGCTCTATTAAGATCCTAAATTATCTCTTTAGACTGATTTATCAACAAGCCATTAACTTTAATAACTCTTTCCTTTTTAAATAATGTTCCTTTAAATATTTTTTTTTAAAAGGATATTTCTTTGAATGATGTTTCTTTAAACAGTGTTTCTTTGAATGTTTTTTTTTTAAATGATGGTTCTTTAAACAATGTTTCTTTAATCATTTTATACTTATGTATTTAATCATTTTATACTTATGTATTTAATCATTTTATACTTATGTATTTAATCATTTTATACTTTTATGTTATCTTTTAATTTTTTTTATGTATTTTATGTTTAATTGTTGATTTATCATATTTATTTATGTATTTTATGTTTAATTGTTGATTTATCATATTTTTTTATGTATTTTATGTTTAATTGTTGATTTATCATATTTTTTTATGTATTTTATGTTTAATTGTTGATTTATCATATTTTATCACAACTTTACAACTTTTGTTGCATTTTTTACAATTGTTACGCAATTTCTTTTTTTTTTTTTCTAATCTGTACAAGGTATTTAATTTAAATAATTGCTTTAATATTATTTTATTATATTAAATATTTATTATTTAATATTATTTTATTATATTAAATATTTGTTATTTAATACTATTTTATTATATTAAATATTTATTATTTAATATTATTTTATTATATTAAATATTTGTTATTTAATACTATTTTATTATATTAAATATTTATTATTTAATACTATTTTATTATATTAAATAATAATATTGCATAATTGCTCATAATTGCTTTTAGTCATAATTGCTTTTAATGTTAGAACTTTTTTACAAAACATTAAAAATATTGTTTTACATAAATGTTTTGTTATTTAGTATTTTAATATTTTTTTTTAAATGTCTCTTATTTTTTTAATTCATGTTTTTTCTTTTTCTTATATAGATGGAGAATGAATCTTTAAAAAAACAAAGGGATGTGCAACAAGTGGAGATATTGCCAGCAAATATTCTTAATGAGCCTAGTGATGAAAGTTATGGTATGAGGTTATTGCAATTAGTGTTAATCATTTTTATATTTAGTTTTAATATATCTGTTCTTTATCTATATTTTTCTTTTTTTATGTTTTACTCTAATTAGTGTTTTACTATCTAATAGAAAATATTTGGAAAGAGAAATTTAAAGCTGTATGGCAAAACTGTGAAAATGTAAAACGATCTCTGATAAATGAACATGAAAAAGAAATTGAGGAGCTTTCTATGCAAAAGCGAAGTGCAGAAAAAGCAGTTGGTTTATTTTTGTTGTTGTTGTTGATTTAATTATTCTTTTACATATTATCATTCATATTATCATTATTGTTATTGTTATTATTATTATTATTATTATTGTTATTATTATTGTTATTGTTATTATTATTTTTATTGTTATTATTATTATTATTGTTATTATTATTGTTATTATTATTGTTGTTGTTGTTGTTNTTATTATTATTATTATTATTATTATTATTATTATTATTATTATTATTATTATTACTATTATTATTGTTATTATTATTATTGTTATTATTATTATTATTATTATTATTATTATTATTATTATTATTATTATTATTATTATTATTATTCATATCACATATTATCATATTAAATTAGGTATATGATATTTAGGCTATGGTTTGAAAGCTTTTTTAAAATTTGATCTATTTTTTATGCTTTTTCTAAATTCTAAGTAATGTTCATGATTTTTATCACATATTTTAAATTTTTTTTCTTTATATATATATAAAGCTTTTTTTTTTTTTAAAATTATATTCTTTCATATTTAAAAAAGTTTTTTAGTTGTTATAAACTGTATAAAGTGTAAGTAGCCTGTCAAAAATTTATGAAACAGCAAGTTATACATATCAAAAATATAATATATTTGTTAAGCTTTCTTTCTTTTTTTTTTTTATATTATTTTATAACATAACAGCAAGTTATACATATCAAAAATAAAATATATATATTAAGCTTTCTTTCTTTTTTTTTTTATATTGTTTTTTTATAAATTCTAAAGTGTAAGTAGCCTGTCAAAATTGAATGATACATAAAATGTCATTTTCTTTTCAAGTGATATAACAAAAATTTTCTTAATTTCAATTTTCATTTTTCTCTTTACATTTCATTAGCTTGATGAAGAGCGAAGTAACTGTGATGAAATTCAGCAGCAAATGACAATCATGAAACAAAAAATGTCCAAGCTGAATGGAAAGTTGGAAGATGTAATGCTTTTGTTGGAAACTGAACAAATTAAAAATTTTGAACTTGAGAAGAAAGAAAAAAAGTTTGTCTAATTTTTCTTTTTTTAAGATTTCTCATAAAGTTATTTATCAATAAAAATTTATTTGTAAACTGTGTCTCTGTGGTGAAGTTTCATTTATAGTTTTACTTCAATAAATGAAAGAAAATTAGAGACAACTTTATTTGAATTATATGAATAGTTTTACAAACATAAAATATTTATATATATTATCCTTTTTAGATTTGATGAAGAGATAATGAATGTAAAAGAAGAACTAGCTCAAGAGAGAAAACTCAAAGAAAGTATTCAGAAAGATCAGGAAATGTTAAATGCAGAAATATATTCCCTGCAAAGAAGTCTGTCTTTAAAAGATGAAGAAAATGAGGAGCTGAAAAAGAAGATTGGAAGTTTGTGTGAAGATGTTGATGGCTATTCTTCACATGATAATATAGATGATGTATGCTGAACTTTGATTTTTATACTTCTGAAATTTCTTAATTCCAAAAATATGTTTATGTGCAGAAGTTCATTGATTATTTCTCCAGGGGAAAAACAAGTGATATTTTTAACATTAAGTTAAGCTTACAACTAACTATATATTTATATAACTAAATATATTTACAAACTAAACCAAAAAAAGTTCTCCAACAACTTTTTGCAGTTCGAGAATGCAATTTTTTTTTATTTGTGATATTAATCTCTGTAGACAGTCTTTTTGAAAAAAAAACTTCGTGAAAATGAGCTGAAGATTCAAGATCAGGAAGAGGAAATGGATGAACTTGCAGGAACAATTCAGCAGTTAGAGCAGGTAAATTCTTACTAAAAATGTGCTTATTTACTGATTGTTGTGACATATTTTGTGAAAACCCACACTTTTAAGTTTGTGTTTTTTAGCTATTAAAAAGACAAAGTTTTTGACTATAAAAAGTTAATTTTATTCCTATAATAGGAAATTATAATCATTGAAATTAAAAATATTTAATAATAACTTTTTATATATTATTAAATATCTAATTTATAAAATAATAAAAATCATTGACAAACTATAAATAACACCTAATCTTTTCTAAAAAGAAGAACTTATAAGTTTGTATATTTTTCAATTTAAAAAACATGTTTTTACAAAGTAAAAAAAAATTGGCGAGACGATATAATTTATTTGCATATTAAAATGTATAATGAAACTTTATATGTGAAAGTCTAATTTATAGACAAAAGTAAAGCTTCAAATGCAGAATCACAACGAAAAACATAAATATGAGCGAGATCTTGAATTAAAAGAAGAAGAAATTTCACAACTGCGATCAGATTATCTTAAAAAGGTATTTTTATGCTTTTGTTACGTATTCTTTTTTAATATATAGAATTTATAATATTTAACAATTTACTTAATTTTCCCATATTTTGTCATTTGAATAGCATTTAACATGTGTCCAGCTCTTTTAAAGGTCTTTTGGTCTTTTTGATTATTTTGATCATAAGATGGTAAAATAGTATCTATGCTTGTTTAGTAATGTATCTTTGTTTTATAAATCTTTTTGTTATGTACTATAATCTTGATATATTTCTGTTTCAATAAACTTTTTTCTGCTGAATTAAAGTCTGATTCTGGTGAATGAAAGTTATGTAAAACCAAGTCTCAGTTTTTCAACATAACATTGTACTCTCACTTTTCTCATTCAAATTTATTATGTTAAAATTTTGCTCCTATGTAACTGCTAGAATTCAACAACAATAACGTGTGATAGACTTTTGCTTTTATTTGTAATAGAAAACCAACTTTTGCATGAAAGTTGAGACTAAGTCCATTAGTAGTGTCCAAATATAAATATAAATAAAGATATATGTATGTATTTGATGAATTCATTTTCCTGCCTCTTCACAATCCTGATCCAGCTACAGCAAAAGTAAACAAAAATGAATTTTTTCTTAGTGTAAGCAAGTACTCTTTTTTTAGTGTAAGCAAGTTTTTTTTGCAATCCAAATATATTATTAGTTATTATCATTAGTTAAAAATCCATGGCATATTACATTCAAGACTGGTACTAAGTAGTATTACATACCAATTTATTGCTGAGTTTCAGTTCCAGTGATACATAGTAATAGTACAGTGGCAATATTTTTATTGCCTAAACTTTTTTTTTTTTCTTTTTTCACTTTTTTTTAATTTTTATTTTAGATTCGAGCTCTTGAGGATCAACTTGAAGAAGAAACACAAACAAAATGTGAATTGCAACGAGTTAATCATTTTCTATTATTTTTTATTTTGTTATGTTTTTATGCATTTTTTTTATGATTTTTCATAATTTTTATAGTTGTTTCTTAATCTTAAAACAAGTTTTGCATTTTATAATGTTAGTTTATATTTTTTGTTTTTATGCTTAGGCTAAGAGAGAGGCAGATAACCTTGTTCTTCAACTGCAAGCTTCTAAAATTGAATCAGATGCAGAAAAGAAGCTGAAGAAAGAATTGAAGAAAATGAAAATTATGTATAAAGATTCAAAAGCAGCTCTTGATAATCTTGTATGTCAGATTTGCTTAAATTTTACTTTTATATTTTATAAATAATTTAAATGTTTTTTATTGAGTTTTTATTATTAAAGTAATTATTCTATCAATAATCAATGATAAGTGTTTAATGGCAAAGAATATCTTGTTTTTATGGTTGATAATATTGTATATTTTATGTAAAATTTTAAAAAAATACTTTATTACTTTTTTCATTTAAAAAAAGGTTGTTTTTTTTTGTTCCACTTGATAACTCATTTATTTGAAAGAAAAAATCTGTGCATATTTTTTTAAAATTTCATTCAGAGTATGAAAAATAGTGATATCACTGAGTTAAAGGCTCTTCGAAACCAGGTACTAACTTAATTTTATGTTGCTAAAATAATGAAATTATCATGTTTGTTTTGCTGTTATTACTTGTTGGGAAGACTTGTTAAAGTATGATTTTATTGCCGCCTAATATAGACAGCAAAAAACTCATAATAGTCTCATTGATCAGTCAATCATCTTATAGCCTTGATATAAACCAATGTGATATGTGGGTTTTTAAAGATTTGAAGAAGTCTTTCCAGCATGACTCAATAAAATTTAAATGAAAATTTTTAAATATTTCTGATGGAACATATTTAAATGCTATGTAAAAAAAGTTTTGTTAGAAAGTTAAAAAATGAACATTTTAGAAAAGGGTTGTCCTATTGTTGTCCTGTTGTTACCTTTTTTTTTTTATCAGATTTTTATTCAACTTTTTTATGATGTTATATGTGATAGGTTTTTTATTTTAACAATTGTTAGAAATTTTTTCATGCAATGGTTTTATTAATTGGTGAAGTAGTTTTGTAAAAACCCAAATGAATCAGCCACTATTAAGTCAAATTTATGATCTATATTACATAAGTCACTATTTTTCAGAAACTGACTATTTGTAGAAATTGAATCAGGTGTGTGGATATTGCCTAAATTGACCCTTTAAAAATGCTTTTTTTCAGAAACCCCATAAGTCACTGACCTATGGAGCTTTCACTAAAACTTCTGCCAACAACAAAGTAAATGTTGTTGTTTTAATTAAAACTTGAAAATGAAATAACTTCAATTAGCAGTTCATCTTCAGAAAAACATTAAAAGTTTGAAGAATATCTGTAATTTTCTTTGGTTTGAATAAATATTGCTTGTTCCACCATTGTCTAAGGTTATGTTAAAAATAACTTTTCTGCTTGGTATATGTTTCTTTTGATTTTAAATTTTATCATTTCGTTAGACTGCTTTTCATCATATTTGTTGTAAATTATTGTATTTATATGTAAATTATATGTATAAAAAGTTTATGTAAATAGTAATATAAAAATTTTTGGGCTTCTTTGATTCCACCTGTAGCTTCAGGCCAAGGTTTTGTAAAGAAGCTAGAAAGCTTATATTTAAGCAATTCAAAAATTTGAATTCAAACTTAAAGTTGCAATTTTATGAAATTTTCATTCTTTCCAGCAAAATAAGAGTCTGTTAAGCAGCTTTTATAAATTTAAATGAATTTAAATATATGATATTATAAATAAAATGTTAAATATGATAGAGCTTGGAGACTTTGGAGACTTTGCTACTTCATGTAAATTTCCAGTATACATTAGAGGAAAATTTACAACAGGTAATGCTGTAACAGGGTATGCAACAGACAGTTATGATTTTTTAGACGGCAATAAAATCATACTTCAACAAGTCTTCCCAATAAATAATAACAACAAAACAAACATCTTAATTCAATTGTAAAAAAAGGGAAAAACAGGGTTTTTTTAAATTTTATTTTACTCTAATTTACCCCAGAGAGTACAATTTTTTTTTATTTCAAAGGTTGATATATTAACAATGCATACAAGTCCAAGTTTCCAGAAATTAGTGTTTCCTAAAGCTATTATAGAAACATTTTAAAAAGAGATTTTACTCTTTTTTTTTTGGCAATCAAATTGGTACATGATGTACTTGTGTGCTGTACTTGTGGGGAACTTTCAGTTAACATAACTCCAAAAACTATGAATTATGTTATTAAGTAAACGCTATAACTGAAAAGATGGTACGCTTAAGCACACCCTATCGAAAGGGGTCCTCAGATATGAAAAAAATGTGCAGGTTATGGCATACCTTATTGAAGCTATATGCATTATTGTACTGACATCTAAAGTAAGAAAATAACATCTAGAAAATCTAAGTAAAAAAAGAGATATAAGAAAAAAAAATTTGTTATAGAAAACAATAAGTTGTTTTTTTATAGGTACTGCTTTTTAACTCAATCATAAACTACTTCTTGACTATTATTTTTTAAGTATTTACAAACCTAATATGTTATCACTGAAAGAGATTTAATTTATTAGGTAATATTCTTTCCGAGAACTGTTTATCGCCAAGTTTTTTATCAAAGGTAACAGCAAGTTTATAAGGAATATCCTATAAAAGATGTAATCTCCAAATATGTCCAATGAAAATTCTGAAATGTTAACTTATTTTCAGTTAAACTTTTAAACATTTAAAAATAAGTGAAAAAAATGTAATCTTTAAAAATTTTTTATTATTTTGCTGGTCAAATAAACCCATAAATAATGTTTTAAAGTTAAAATGACATATAACAAAATTTTCAATCTTTATTTTCTATATCATCTCTTTGGATACATACTCATAAGTAGATATGAGTTATAAATTTTCAAAATAAAGTGGATTCTTAAAGATTTATTGATTATGTATAAAGATTCAAAAGCAGCTCTTGAGAATCATGTGTCAAATTTGCTTAAATTTTTCTTTTATAATTAAAAAATAATTCAATGTTTTCAATTGCCATGTTCCCAACATCATTAAATGTGCACATCTGCTGTTGTAGACAGTAACAGATCTTAACAGCTTGGATTGATTAAGTTATGACAACTTAGAAATTTGTATTCATGTTTATGAAATTGTTTAAAGTTGTAGCGAACAGATTTAGCCTGCTCTGACCGAAACCCAAGATCTATTCCAGGATATTATTGAATCTAAAAACTCAGGTACATGAAGGTCCATGCACTTTAAGACAAACTCTCTCTACCTACTTAACAGAGGCATCCTTGTATAGTTTGATGCAATTCTTATCCTAATGTATTTGATAGCATTCTATTGCGGATGTTATACAAGCGGATTGTGTTCTTAGAAAATAGGTATAGTTCCATTCAGAAAGAGCTGCAGCAACAGATGTATCATCTGGTAGATCTAACAAAGAATTTTTACCATAGTTCTTGAAGGTGGCAGGATTTTTTTTTTTTTTTTTGATTGGGTATCTCACAAGCTTTTCTGTACTGATAAACATTTTTTTCTGATCATACCCAGCAAAAAACAGTTATTACAGATATAATGTCTAAAATTTTATATTTTGCATCAAAAATGAATGACTCTAAAATTGTTTTATGAATTGGTTTAAATCTGATGATAAAAATGACAAATTTAAATAAATTAAAAAAAAAAAAATTAATAAAGCAGGGTTTTTTTCAAGAACACTTAAACAGACATTGAGAATCAATCATCCCTCATCATCCCCTATCAATCCCAATTTTTATTATAGGATATTTCTCTCTTTTCTAAAAGTTGATAAATTAGCTCAGAAACATTTGTTCAGTAGTCTAAATGCTCTGATTATCCAGTTGAATATTTTTAACATCAAATTAACAATCTATAAGGTTGTCTTCAAAATAAATTTTTTCCCTCAGATTTTCCTAAGAACACTAAAAGCAGTTTCTGCTGGGGTGTTACTTAACCCTAGAGCTCTTTTAACCTTGTGACTTCAACTACTGGCATCTTGGTTTTAAAAAGAAAAAAGACCTAAGGAAAAAGGCCATAAAATGTCCTAAGAGAACATTAATACCTACTATCTGAACATAATACTCATAAAAAAGGTATATGTATATTTACATATATGTCTTTTTTATGATGATTAGTATTATGTTCAGACAATGGGTATTATGTTCTCCTAGGACTAATGGGTGCCAACAGTGCCTATTAGTCCTTGGAGAACATAATACCCATTAAATAAAATCTCTTCTATGAGAACATATTAGGTTTGAAAATACTAAATAATGGAAAGAGTTATATATGATTGAATTGAAAAGTGGTACCTGTGGGGATAAAAAAAATTACATTTTGTTCTACTAAAATGTTTTTCTTGGATCTCGATGATTTTTTTTCTAGGTGTTATTTTCTTACTTTAGAGGTCTGTACAGTTTCAAAAAGATGTGCCATAGCCTGGGTACAATTTTTTCCACCCAGGGATCCTCTAGATTGTGCAAGATTATTATTATTTTTTTAAATAAATTAACCATGGATAACATACTTAGTCTAAATAAATATAGCTACCTATTATTCCAGATTTTATACAGTACCTATCATTCCAGATTTTATACAGTACCTATCATTCCAGATTTTAGAAACAAATGTGATGAACATGAAAAAAAGTTGTTATCTAAATTTTTATCTTCAAAATTACAGTTAGAAGATTGTGAGTTCTCGAAAAACATGGCGCTTAAAGCAAAATTACAAGTAGAAAATGATTTAAAAGAACTTAATAATCAAATTGATAATCTTAATCAATCAAAAATGGCTGTAAGTTTTCATTTTTGTTCTTCATCCACCTATCATCTTTAATTATTTTTAAGTTAATTATTTTTGTTTTTGTTTTTTGTTTTGTTTTTTTTTGTTTATTTGTGACTACCGTGGTGTGACGTAACAAAAGTCCTATGCTTTAAGAAAGTCTTAATTTAAGAAATGACAAATTTCGTATACATAAAATAAGCATTTAGAGAAAAAAAATTTAGTTATTTTATCTAACTAGATATCTAGTTAAAATAACAGAGTTATTTTCTGCAAATTTTTCTTTTACATATACGAAATTTGTCAATTTTTAATTTAGGACTTTCTTAAAGCATAGGACTTTTTTAGGTCACACCACGGTAGTAAACTTTAAAACATTTCGTAGAAAAAAGTGATTTATAAATCAAGTGAAATAATTTGGAAATTAAAATTCTCTTTTTACGGGGTGTAGATAGAAGAGAAGTGTTCCTTGTTAGCACGCGAAAACGCTGATCTCTTGTTACGAATGGAGGAGAATGACGACGAGCTCGAAGAAATAATTCGAAATAATAAAAATTTAGTTTCTCAGGTACTAAAGTTCGTTTATGATATATGCTTTTGAAATTAAATTGAAATGGAGTCATTAATGAATGCTTTAAGGTTATTTGCTTTTTTACATATGATCTATATTACATTTATTAAGATTTTTATATATGAGTTATATACTATACTTTGAGACTTTTACAAATGAACTTTAATATTTTTATTTTTAGATAGCAGATTCTCAAAAAATGATAATTGAACTGAGAGAAGATTATCAAAATTTGTTAGATGAAAAGAACACTCTATCTCGAACGGTATGTCTACCATTATATATAACGGTATGTCTACCACGCGGTTCGCAGTCCGACCACGATTGAAAATTGTTAGAAAGTTTTAGTGTGAATTATTTTAGTGAATCATTTCTTGTGTCATTATTTTTACTTACACGTACAGGTTGATGTTCTGACCCAAAAAATCGATTCGGACTTAACTTCGAAAGTTCCAAAAACGGAGTTGAGTAAAGTTGAAATGAAAGTAAGGATTCTCATATTTATTTACACATTTTGTAAAAAAACATTTTCCATTGTTTTATTTTTTGTTACACCTGTTATTATTGTTGCAGCTTCGAGATTCGGAAAACAAGCTAGAGTTGGAAACAGCTATACGAACGAAAGCCGAGGTATTTATGTATGCATGTATGTATGTATGTATGTATGTATGTATGTATGTATGTATGTATGTATGTATGTATGTATGTATGTATGTATGTATGTATGTATGTATGTATGTATTATTAAGATTTTTGAGGATTTTGAGGATTTTTGCTTTGTACATTTGGTTTATATTGTTTTAGAAATAAAAGTTTTAAATTGGAACTTGAGACAAATTGATTTTCTTATTGTTTATTTTATTTTAATTCAAAGTTTTGCAACAACTCATTTTTAAGTATGATTATAGAATCAAGTTTTACGTTTGAAAGGCCAACTCGAACGATCACAAGATGAATGTGATCAAGTTAAAAAAAATTTAAATCGAACGCAACAGAATTCGTCAAGGTAAAACCAATATTTAAGTTTAATAATGTATCAGAATTATTATTCAGAATTCTTTAGTTTACAAGCTACATTGCTTTTGTTTCGGGTTTTTTTTTTCTAGATATGTGTTTTAGTGTGATGTACCACAAAAGCTATATTTTTGCTTACTAGAATTGAACGTCTTTGTAATGAGTTGCGCAGTGAGTTGGAGAGTGCAAAAATTCAGGAATCTGAGCATAAACGAAGAAGAGAGGAACTGGTTTGTTTCTGTTTTTTCTTAATAATATTTCTGTATTTTTAAGTTTTAATTTGTTTTTTTGTGTTTGTTGCGCATTCGTTTGTTTTATTACTATTCGGTATTATAATTGATCGTTTTATTACTGAAGGAAAACCGGCTACAAGTGGTTGAGGATGAATTATCGCGAAAAAAGGTCGAATTAACGGCCACGGAAAAACGAATACGAGAACTGCAAGAGTTAATCGATTATTGCAATTCCTCTGATGATGATATTTTACGTAATGACCTAACTGATGATATCTGAACAACACTTTGTAAAATGATTAAAAAGAATCGTCTTTTTTGAAACCATTCCTTTTTCTTTTTTTTTTGGTTTCTCAAAGAATTTTACCTTTTTTTAAATTCTAATGAAAAACTTTTAAATACATTTCTAGTTCTTCATTACTTTCTAGTCATTCCTAACATATAAAGTGCAATGCACCTCTTTTTATATATTTTATATCTAATATAATTCCGCCATTTATATTTTTATAGTCACACTATTTATTTTTTTATATTTACACTATTTATAGAGATTTTCTTTTAATCATGCTTTTGGATTGTGTAAAGATTTTATAATTATCAACCTCTGAAAGTTTTTAAGTTGCAAACGAAAAAAATATTGATCGTTTTTAGCTGTGTCTAGTAATATATTTCTTATTTTTGTTAATCTTTTTTTGATATGAAAGATAAAACCAAAACGTGGAATCGGTGTGAAACTTCTTTGTCTAAGACATAGAGGAGACCGGGGCTAGTTGGCTACAGGGATAAGTTGACACACTGCGTTTATCTTTGCAATTTTCCACCAGGATTCACATGGAAGCTTCCTACTAAACTAATTCATCTTTCAGTGAGGTACCAGGGCTATAAGCGATTTTAGTGTGTTTTTTTTATAATTTCGTAACTTTTGTAACTATTACTCTTTCAACTTTAAAAAGTAATAGCATTTGCTACAAGTAAACTCGAATAGATGTAAATATTGTATAGTTCACTCTAACCAGTCACATTTTGCGTTTCTCAATAATCGCGTTTTTTGGAATTTATTGGCCATTTCGTGAGCTAAATGCTTTTTAGCTCACGAAATGGCCAATAAATTTAGTTAGTTGGCACAAAGATCGGGTGGCTAGTTGGCAATATGTGCCAAATTACAATTTTTTGGCTATAAATTCGCTGAAGCTATTTAATAATGCAGATGTACAGAAATACGAAATTATTTAAGAAAAGTAGACAGGCCTGCAAATTCTAAAAATGTTTCAAAAATTGCTGTTGATGTTATTTTTAAAGAAGGAAAGTCTGTTCAATCATTTCAAAGGCAATAAAACTTACGTCAAAAAATATTGTTGGATAAAAATTATCAAGAGTTCACATAAAAAAGATGCACTTGAAATAGATGCTTAATCTTGCTAAACTTACCTCTTTTTATATGGAGTGCTAACGTACCCTTAAAGTATACGCAACTTACTCCAGGTCGGGATAAATTGGCACATTTTTTTTGGAGGCTCTTTTTAAGCCACCAACCATTTTCTTTGTAATGTTTGACATTTGAACATCCTTGCCAAATTCATATTCTTTTGAACTGCAGTTTGATACTTTGAAAAAGTTCACCCAGAAACGCACAGAGCTCAAAAACTAAAACCGTAACCAGGTAGCCCCTGTCTCCTCTATATCGTCAGATCCGTTAGAATGTGTAGATTTAGATTTGTTATGTGGGCAAAATCATAAAATTTCTCTTTGCCAATTATTTGTAGTTTTGCAAATTATTTTGAAAGTTTTAATTATAATTAAAGTTTATGAATGCCACATATGCTACTACTCTCAACCATGGCATAATTGAATTATGAATAATACACGTAGCTACTCTCATCCATAGAATTATTGAATTATTTTTATAAATTTATTTTTAAAAATTTATTCTTTTTCACATAAAAAGTAGATTAACAAAACTTTATGTTTGAATTAAGTCAGTTTTACGCCTTCCAACTCACTCATCTCATATTTTGCTAACGTTCATCAAGTTTTATTTGTAACAACGTGAATATTTCTCGAGAATCTTTTACCACATTTATAAGGTCAATTAAAACTGATAAATTTTTTTTAATACTCAGGACAAGAGCTGTTATTTATTGAAAATCTTGAATCTATTCCAAGATTTGTTTAAAAAATATGTAATTGAATAGATTCTACAGCTTGCTTTAAGTAGTCATCATACCCATCCCCTCTTATTGCTCAACATGTTCCATCCCCTCTTATTGCTCAACATGTTTCATGATGACTTCTTTGAGTAGTCATCATACCCATCCCCTCTCATAGCACTACATGTTTCAGAATAACAAATTTTTAACAAAACAGTGATTCTAAAGTTTTCAACAAGTGTTTTGTAATGATTTTTAATACTGTTGAAACTATTTCTTTTTTACCACCACATTTCTCTAAATACTTTTAAATATGATTAATGGTTCCCCCTACTAGGTACAACTTTTGGTGATAGGTAGTCTATCACTAACTGATCATTAGTCTTTACATATCAGTAAAGAATTGATAGCAATGAAAAAATCATTAGCGTCTTAACCTTTGACCCTGACCAAGAGAAGTTTTTAATATTGATGCTCTAAGGAACCTAGAGACCGGAGAGTCTTTTCTTTAGATGGTTCCTTCCTTTTCAATATCCAAGTCAATATTGTTCATTAATGCGAAAACATTGTAGTGACTTTTAAGAATATTCGGTACCAAAGCCAATAAAAAGTTTTGGTACCAAACGCTCTTTTACAGAGCTTTTCTCTTATCTTTAATTCTTTTTGACCTTTCATCTTCTTGATAACTTTTCTCAACTCTTAAAGTTCGTTCCCAGACTCTGAGAACGAACTTTAAGAGTTGAGACTTGAGAGTTGAGTTCGACTCTGAGAGAAGGTTCAAACAGATCTAATATATGTTGAGATATTAATTACATTGCTTAAATCTCGCAATTAATTTTAGTCTTTACAAATTTTTAAAGATACAAGTTTAACTTAGCTACAGGAAAGCTCTTCCTCCATCAAGCTAGACTGTTTGATTAAACTGGTTCTCTCATTTAATCTCAATGAGCAATCTTACAAATTCTTTAGTATTTGCGCACATAACTACGGGGAAATTTTTTTCACTTTTAAATCTCCTTTCTTGAGGTCAAATTCTTGCTAGTCTATAATGAACAAATTATGAAGTGCACAGTCAACGGATGAAACTGGATTTCTTAGCTTTGCTTCTATACAGGTTTTGTCTTTAATTGCCGAACTATTTAAAATAATGTTAAGCTAAAGGTAAGATTTGAACATTTAAAAGAGAGAGGTTGATATTATATAGGGATATATTTAAAACGTTTTATATACATAAGTTCTTTAGTAAGATGCATTAATGTATTGTTGGACTAGTAGGTTTTGTTTGAATTTTTTTGCTCTGGGTCTATCACATAAGCTTATTAACCAGCATATTTTACATTGATAAACAGTAAAAATTCTGGTTATAGCAGTATCAGTGTTTTTGGTCCAGTCTTTTGGATGAGACATAATACTTGCACTTAAGCTAACAAAAACCAAATTGTAAATAATAAAAACTTTAATTATAAATTCACTTTCCTACTTTAAATAAAAAGTAGATATTAGGACTAGTAATAAAGCATCAATTCATAACACACGCAACTTCCTGTTCAAGTTGTAACTTGCCATCAGATGGCTCCTGAAATTTTTTGTGTTTGCAAATTTATAAATAAAATACGCCGAAGATGTTTAAAAGCATGTAATATCTTGTTGTATTCCTACGTTTAAACTATAATTTGAATTTTAACACAATTTAAAAAACTGCTAATATTTGACGAAAAGGAGTTTTATGATTTTGCTGATATTCACATCCTAACGAATCTAACAATTATGTCAAACCTAATAATTATGTCAAATTATGTCAACGTCCCGGGTCAAGTTGACAAAATTTGAAAATTGGTCAAAGGGAATTATGATATTCAGGTAATCTGGCCGGAAATTTCTCACAATAAGTTAAAGTAGTTTTCAGGCTATTAGAATGGTACATACAGATAGCGGTTTTTTACACAAATTTGAATTCAACAAAATTAATAGCGATATTTAACAAAAACATCTTTAAATGATTATTCCGGATTATATTCACTATTTACTTCAATTACTGTTTAATTAAAGTGCTTGGCCCACAATAAGTTAAAACTCAAAAAAACTGGCAAAAAACTCCCAAAAACAGTTGCTAGGAACTAATAAATTGAGTTATAATGTACCTAATACCACCAGAAAACTGGAACTAATTGCTTTTTAGTTAATTTTTAAGGATTCATCAATTTTTGCACCTATTCCTGGAACATTATTTTATTTAGTTTTTATCGCGAAACTCGCACACATGCTCGCTCTGGTGTCACTCTTTTAAGGTTGATACAAGTAAAAACAGTTCAAAATTTAATTTGAAGCATATAATTCAGATATTTGGTAACTATAAACAATATTTTTGGCAATGCATTTTGATTTTAGATTTGTCATTCCTAAGATCTTAAAAAAAGTACCTCATATTGATTTTTTTTATTTCTTTAATCTGAGTTTTGTTAAAAAACTAAGAAATTCTCCAGATTCCATGTAAGTTTTAACATTTTCCCATTGATAGGTATATATTAAAGCAGAAAAAAAAATCGAACTTTCCCCAATTCAATATACAACTTTTAAAAAAAGTCAAATGTAAAATTTCGTGTTAATTACTCAAACAAATCATGCTAAATTTCAAACCTCAAAAACTCTCCCACAGAAGCACCTTATCACGTCAGTTGATTGCTGAAAAAAAGCTCGAATTTCAAGCCAATAGGCAATAACTGCCAGTGCACATTTTTGCAGTGCTTCGGAAAAAACAAATCTGGAAGACAGAACAGCTCTTGTTAATGCATTCAATACTTACCCTTCAAAAGACGAACAAGACTCATTTTCTCTTATTACGACAAAGAAAGTGTTGAAGAGAAGACCTACTCGTCGGGAAGGGAAAGCCTAGTTCCATGAATTTAGCTATTCTTATCATGTACGAGTCATGCGTGGTGGAACTTATGTAGAACAGAAAGTCTGCTTCAAAGCTTTTATTGCCTTGTTTGGTATTACAAACAGAAGAGTGCAAACAATTTAAAAAGCTTTAACCTCAACAGGTAAGTAGCAAAAAATAATTATTACACAAAGTATGTCTATTAAAAAATGTGTAATTGTAATAATTATTATAATTTATATAATCATAATTAAAAATTATTGAAAACGCATCTTTACATATAGCTATTTCTGTATTACAAAGTTAATCATGACAAGATCTGGTGATAGATTAAAATTTTACTGAACAATCACAATCACTTCATGTGACTGGATGTAGTCACGTATAATTTTTTAATACAGAAATATCATAAACTGTTATTACTTAGATTAGCTGTAGACTGTAGTAATACCAGTTGACCGTATTTTTTTCGTACCATTGCTAAACATCCAGTGGAACCTCTTTTTCGAGTTGATGTTTGCGTATCGCACCCTTTTTTCACACTGTCTAGCAACCTATACTTTACAGATAGAGCAATGCCGACTTATAACAGTTAAATTAATAAACTAATAACCATACTAAAAAACAGTTCAATTTCAATAATAATTTGAATTTAGCATTACTAACTTAGACTAACTGTGTATACGTAACGGCTGACTGTTTATGGAAAGATATTCACTAACTTATAACTTACATTAGCACTGCCACAAGGAGGATTAATAATGTTATCATTTTTTTTGAGTAAGTGTGGACTAATTTTAATTAAACGGGAAGGGTAGAGGAAGAGATTCTCTTGTTAACAAAAGAAAAAATTCAAATTTTGATTTATGACAAAAAAACTTTTATGCACGAGAAATTTGTTTATTTAGTAACAACAGGACAACAATTAAACAAAAATATGCAACACTTACCACCCACACAGCCCCCACCCCCCCACCCCCAATCAACTAATCCGCCTCTATTACTCACACTTACTAATGATTTTTTTTTACAATAGGGTCTCCTCCTAAAGATATCAGAGAACGACATAAGAATAGGCCACACAAGCTTCCTGACCATGTGACAGCAGCTATCCGTGACACATGTCAAGCTTTCGTGGAAGACATTCTCACCATGCGCTTGGCAAAACTAGAAAGCTGTATCTTTCAGCAGAGCTTAATATCAGCAAAATGCACGCCCTCTTCCGAGAAACACATCCTGACATAGAGATAACTTACGAAACTTATCGCAGAGTTTTTGTTANGATGATGATGATGATGATGATGATGATGATGATGATGATGATGATGATGATGATGATGATGATGATGATGATGATGATGATGATGATGATGATGATGATGATGATGATGATGATGATGATGATGATGATGATGATGATGATGATGATGATGATGATGATGATGATGATGATGATGATGATGATGATGATGATGATGATGATGATGATGATGATGATGATGATGATGATGATGATGATGATGATGATGATGATGATGATGATGATGATGATGATGATGATGATGATGATGATGATGATGATGATGATGATGATGATGATGATGATGATGATGATGATGATGATGATGATGATGATGATGATGATGATGATGATGATGATGATGATGATGATGATGATGATGATGATGATGATGATGATGATGATGATGATGATGATGATGATGATGATGATGATGATGATGATGATGATGATGATGATGATGATGATGATGATGATGATGATGATGATGATGATGATGATGATGATGATGATGATGATGATGATGATGATGATGATGATGATGATGATGATGATGATGATGATGATGATGATGATGATGATGATGATGATGATGATGATGATGATGATGATGATGATGATGATGATGATGATGATGATGATGATGATGATGATGATGATGATGATGATGATGATGATGATGATGATGATGATGATGATGATGATGATGATGATGATGATGATGATGATGATGATGATGATGATGATGATGATGATGATGATGATGATGATGATGATGATGATGATGATGATGATGATGATGATGATGATGATGATGATGATGATGATGATGATGATGATGATGATGATGATGATGATGATGATGATGATGATGATGATGATGATGATGATGATGATGATGATGATGATGATGATGATGATGATGATGATGATGATGATGATGATGATGATGATGATGATGATGATGATGATGATGATGATGATGATGATGATGATGATGATGATGATGATGATGATGATGATGATGATGATGATGATGATGATGATGATGATGATGATGATGATGATGATGATGATGATGATGATGATGATGATGATGATGATGATGATGATGATGATGATGATGATGATGATGATGATGATGATGATGATGATGATGATGATGATGATGATGATGATGATGATGATGATGATGATGATGATGATGATGATGATGATGATGATGATGATGATGATGATGATGATGATGATGATGATGATGATGATGATGATGATGATGATGATGATGATGATGATGATGATGATGATGATGATGATGATGATGATGATGATGATGATGATGATGATGATGATGATGATGATGATGATGATGATGATGATGATGATGATGATGATGATGATGATGATGATGATGATGATGATGATGATGATGATGATGATGATGATGATGATGATGATGATGATGATGATGATGATGATGATGATGATGATGATGATGATGATGATGATGATGATGATGATGATGATGATGATGATGATGATGATGATGATGATGATGATGATGATGATGATGATGATGATGATGATGATGATGATGATGATGATGATGATGATGATGATGATGATGATGATGATGATGATGATGATGATGATGATGATGATGATGATGATGATGATGATGATGATGATGATGATGATGATGATGATGATGATGATGATGATGATGATGATGATGATGATGATGATGATGATGATGATGATGATGATGATGATGATGATGATGATGATGATGATGATGATGATGATGATGATGATGATGATGATGATGATGATGATGATGATGATGATGATGATGATGATGATGATGATGATGATGATGATGATGATGATGATGATGATGATGATGATGATGATGATGATGATGATGATGATGATGATGATGATGATGATGATGATGATGATGATGATGATGATGATGATGATGATGATGATGATGATGATGATGATGATGATGATGATGATGATGATGATGATGATGATGATGATGATGATGATGATGATGATGATGATGATGATGATGATGATGATGATGATGATGATGATGATGATGATGATGATGATGATGATGATGATGATGATGATGATGATGATGATGATGATGATGATGATGATGATGATGATGATGATGATGATGATGATGATGATGATGATGATGATGATGATGATGATGATGATGATGATGATGATGATGATGATGATGATGATGATGATGATGATGATGATGATGATGATGATGATGATGATGATGATGATGATGATGATGATGATGATGATGATGATGATGATGATGATGATGATGATGATGATGATGATGATGATGATGATGATGATGATGATGATGATGATGATGATGATGATGATGATGATGATGATGATGATGATGATGATGATGATGATGATGATGATGATGATGATGATGATGATGATGATGATGATGATGATGATGATGATGATGATGATGATGATGATGATGATGATGATGATGATGATGATGATGATGATGATGATGATGATGATGATGATGATGATGATGATGATGATGATGATGATGATGATGATGATGATGATGATGATGATGATGATGATGATGATGATGATGATGATGATGATGATGATGATGATGATGATGATGATGATGATGATGATGATGATGATGATGATGATGATGATGATGATGATGATGATGATGATGATGATGATGATGATGATGATGATGATGATGATGATGATGATGATGATGATGATGATGATGATGATGATGATGATGATGATGATGATGATGATGATGATGATGATGATGATGATGATGATGATGATGATGATGATGATGATGATGATGATGATGATGATGATGATGATGATGATGATGATGATGATGATGATGATGATGATGATGATGATGATGATGATGATGATGATGATGATGATGATGATGATGATGATGATGATGATGATGATGATGATGATGATGATGATGATGATGATGATGATGATGATGATGATGATGATGATGATGATGATGATGATGATGATGATGATGATGATGATGATGATGATGATGATGATGATGATGATGATGATGATGATGATGATGATGATGATGATGATGATGATGATGATGATGATGATGATGATGATGATGATGATGATGATGATGATGATGATGATGATGATGATGATGATGATGATGATGATGATGATGATGATGATGATGATGATGATGATGATGATGATGATGATGATGATGATGATGATGATGATGATGATGATGATGATGATGATGATGATGATGATGATGATGATGATGATGATGATGATGATGATGATGATGATGATGATGATGATGATGATGATGATGATGATGATGATGATGATGATGATGATGATGATGATGATGATGATGATGATGATGATGATGATGATGATGATGATGATGATGATGATGATGATGATGATGATGATGATGATGATGATGATGATGATGATGATGATGATGATGATGATGATGATGATGATGATGATGATGATGATGATGATGATGATGATGATGATGATGATGATGATGATGATGATGATGATGATGATGATGATGATGATGATGATGATGATGATGATGATGATGATGATGATGATGATGATGATGATGATGATGATGATGATGATGATGATGATGATGATGATGATGATGATGATGATGATGATGATGATGATGATGATGATGATGATGATGATGATGATGATGATGATGATGATGATGATGATGATGATGATGATGATGATGATGATGATGATGATGATGATGATGATGATGATGATGATGATGATGATGATGATGATGATGATGATGATGATGATGATGATGATGATGATGATGATGATGATGATGATGATGATGATGATGATGATGATGATGATGATGATGATGATGATGATGATGATGATGATGATGATGATGATGATGATGATGATGATGATGATGATGATGATGATGATGATGATGATGATGATGATGATGATGATGATGATGATGATGATGATGATGATGATGATGATGATGATGATGATGATGATGATGATGATGATGATGATGATGATGATGATGATGATGATGATGATGATGATGATGATGATGATGATGATGATGATGATGATGATGATGATGATGATGATGATGATGATGATGATGATGATGATGATGATGATGATGATGATGATGATGATGATGATGATGATGATGATGATGATGATGATGATGATGATGATGATGATGATGATGATGATGATGATGATGATGATGATGATGATGATGATGATGATGATGATGATGATGATGATGATGATGATGATGATGATGATGATGATGATGATGATGATGATGATGATGATGATGATGATGATGATGATGATGATGATGATGATGATGATGATGATGATGATGATGATGATGATGATGATGATGATGATGATGATGATGATGATGATGATGATGATGATGATGATGATGATGATGATGATGATGATGATGATGATGATGATGATGATGATGATGATGATGATGATGATGATGATGATGATGATGATGATGATGATGATGATGATGATGATGATGATGATGATGATGATGATGATGATGATGATGATGATGATGATGATGATGATGATGATGATGATGATGATGATGATGATGATGATGATGATGATGATGATGATGATGATGATGATGATGATGATGATGATGATGATGATGATGATGATGATGATGATGATGATGATGATGATGATGATGATGATGATGATGATGATGATGATGATGATGATGATGATGATGATGATGATGATGATGATGATGATGATGATGATGATGATGATGATGATGATGATGATGATGATGATGATGATGATGATGATGATGATGATGATGATGATGATGATGATGATGATGATGATGATGATGATGATGATGATGATGATGATGATGATGATGATGATGATGATGATGATGATGATGATGATGATGATGATGATGATGATGATGATGATGATGATGATGATGATGATGATGATGATGATGATGATGATGATGATGATGATGATGATGATGATGATGATGATGATGATGATGATGATGATGATGATGATGATGATGATGATGATGATGATGATGATGATGATGATGATGATGATGATGATGATGATGATGATGATGATGATGATGATGATGATGATGATGATGATGATGATGATGATGATGATGATGATGATGATGATGATGATGATGATGATGATGATGATGATGATGATGATGATGATGATGATGATGATGATGATGATGATGATGATGATGATGATGATGATGATGATGATGATGATGATGATGATGATGATGATGATGATGATGATGATGATGATGATGATGATGATGATGATGATGATGATGATGATGATGATGATGATGATGATGATGATGATGATGATGATGATGATGATGATGATGATGATGATGATGATGATGATGATGATGATGATGATGATGATGATGATGATGATGATGATGATGATGATGATGATGATGATGATGATGATGATGATGATGATGATGATGATGATGATGATGATGATGATGATGATGATGATGATGATGATGATGATGATGATGATGATGATGATGATGATGATGATGATGATGATGATGATGATGATGATGATGATGATGATGATGATGATGATGATGATGATGATGATGATGATGATGATGATGATGATGATGATGATGATGATGATGATGATGATGATGATGATGATGATGATGATGATGATGATGATGATGATGATGATGATGATGATGATGATGATGATGATGATGATGATGATGATGATGATGATGATGATGATGATGATGATGATGATGATGATGATGATGATGATGATGATGATGATGATGATGATGATGATGATGATGATGATGATGATGATGATGATGATGATGATGATGATGATGATGATGATGATGATGATGATGATGATGATGATGATGATGATGATGATGATGATGATGATGATGATGATGATGATGATGATGATGATGATGATGATGATGATGATGATGATGATGATGATGATGATGATGATGATGATGATGATGATGATGATGATGATGATGATGATGATGATGATGATGATGATGATGATGATGATGATGATGATGATGATGATGATGATGATGATGATGATGATGATGATGATGATGATGATGATGATGATGATGATGATGATGATGATGATGATGATGATGATGATGATGATGATGATGATGATGATGATGATGATGATGATGATGATGATGATGATGATGATGATGATGATGATGATGATGATGATGATGATGATGATGATGATGATGATGATGATGATGATGATGATGATGATGATGATGATGATGATGATGATGATGATGATGATGATGATGATGATGATGATGATGATGATGATGATGATGATGATGATGATGATGATGATGATGATGATGATGATGATGATGATGATGATGATGATGATGATGATGATGATGATGATGATGATGATGATGATGATGATGATGATGATGATGATGATGATGATGATGATGATGATGATGATGATGATGATGATGATGATGATGATGATGATGATGATGATGATGATGATGATGATGATGATGATGATGATGATGATGATGATGATGATGATGATGATGATGATGATGATGATGATGATGATGATGATGATGATGATGATGATGATGATGATGATGATGATGATGATGATGATGATGATGATGATGATGATGATGATGATGATGATGATGATGATGATGATGATGATGATGATGATGATGATGATGATGATGATGATGATGATGATGATGATGATGATGATGATGATGATGATGATGATGATGATGATGATGATGATGATGATGATGATGATGATGATGATGATGATGATGATGATGATGATGATGATGATGATGATGATGATGATGATGATGATGATGATGATGATGATGATGATGATGATGATGATGATGATGATGATGATGATGATGATGATGATGATGATGATGATGATGATGATGATGATGATGATGATGATGATGATGATGATGATGATGATGATGATGATGATGATGATGATGATGATGATGATGATGATGATGATGATGATGATGATGATGATGATGATGATGATGATGATGATGATGATGATGATGATGATGATGATGATGATGATGATGATGATGATGATGATGATGATGATGATGATGATGATGATGATGATGATGATGATGATGATGATGATGATGATACAAATATTGGCGACGTCCAAGTTAACGAGCATAGTCCTTTTTAGACAGCTGTAGTTCCACTTAAACTAACCATTATCAAGGAAACTGTATGGTTGAATAACAAGCCCTCTAGTACACATTATTATGCACCCCAACATCTCCAATATCAAAAAGAAACGAAAGAGTTTATCAGAAATGAAAGTGAACATCTTAAAGCTGAAATGAATTGACTGGTCGAGTTTGAGGTAAAGTTAGAAGTAAAATAAGGTAGCCCCTCAAAATATTAGTTTCATTAACCGCATTGGTTTCAAAAACCACAAATCTGAAAATGGAAAACCACTTCCCCCTGATGTTTCGTCTTTTTTAATGACCTAATAAGAAAATGAAGCTGTTTTTTCTAATAAATTTTTTTCTTTTTTTTGTTTTGGTCATAGAATAGTGAGATAAGATAATACGGTATATTGATTTTCAATCCAAATTTTTTATTTTAATTAGTATATGTGCGTGTTTTGGTTTGAGGAACCCAAATTTTTTTGTTTATATCTATCTTTGTACGCATTAGACTCTAACAAGCATACAAGTGTGTAGTACGCGCCTTAAATACACGTAAAAATTATTTGAAAAAATGTGATATATATTGTATACGTGGTTTTTTATGGTATTTAAAGGTGAGCTTCCACTCATCCGTTTTAGCTACGGGAAAGGGAAAGGGAAGGGAAAATTAATCACGTGAACATGCGCAGTGAGTAATTTTTAAAATCAAATTACAAACTGCGCATGTTCACGTGATTAATTTTCCCATCCCTTTCCCTGTCCCGTAGCTAAAACGGATGAGTGAAAGCTCACCTTAAAACGGATGAGTAGAAAGTCACCTTAAGATCGAAAAAATTTGCTTAGAATCCTAAAAAATTTTTTATTTAAACTATTGTTTGCGCATATAAATGGCACTGAAACGGTTAACGCGCGTAATACTCGTCTTAGGTACGCGTAAAATTTATTTCTAATAACAAATTTTGACTTTCTAACCCAAAAGTACTAGTATTGATGTATTGCATGTTCATATTTAATGATTATATAATTTTTGCCGTTTTTTTTAACTTTCTGACTCACTGTGCGGCAGTCTGTCGATTCCAAGACTAAAAGCAGTTGCTATTCATAGAGGTTAACATTGGTCAGACGGCAATCTCCGAAGTTGTCTTAAACTTAGTCTCTAAGCAAATTTTTCAGCAATCAACTGACGTGATAGTCCGAAGGTGCTTCTGTGGTAGAATATGACGGATGAGGAAGTTGAGGAAGTTGTTGCCAACCCGTATTGGAAATAGGTTCAATACGACCCTCAACATGTGAAGACCACACTGGTAAAACAATCAAACTACATTTTTGCTTTTTTTGGGTTTTTGTCCCTGTTATATTCGGCTGCAGTTTAACTATATAATAATTGACTATATAACTAGAAAACCGATCAAATTACACAAATAATTAGCTTTCTAGTTTATTTGCCCACTAGAAGAACGATCACATTGCTCGCTGTAAAACATGTGACAATGCTAAACCAATCAGAATCGAGAAAACTATAAAGAAACCTGTTGAAATGGCGGATGTATCTGATTTTCCTCAAGTGACGGACAAGCCGAAGAAAAGAAAATCATTGGGTTATAAAAAAGATCCAAAAATACCAAAAAAGCTGGAATTTCAAGCTAATAGGCAATAACTGCCAGTGCACATTTTTGAAGTGCTTCGAAAAAACAAATCTAGAAGACAGAGCAGCTCTTATTAAAGCGTTCAATGCTTACCCTTCAAAAGATGAACAAGACTCATTTCTATCTTCTCTTATTACGACAAAGAAAGTGTTGAAGAGAAGACCTACTCGTCGTGAAGGGAAAACTCAGTTCCATGAATTTAGCTATTCTTATCATGTACGAGTCCTGCGTGGTGGAACTTATGTAGAACAGAAAGTCTGCTTCAAAGCCTTTATTGCCTTGTTTGGCATCACAAACAGAAGAGTACAAACCACCAAAAAAGCTTTAACCTCAACAGGTACGTAGCAAAATATAATTATTACACAAAGTATGCCTGTTAAAAAATGTGTAACTGTGATAATTATTATAATAATTTATATTATCATAATTAAAAATGATTGAAAACGCATCTTTACATATAGCTATTTCTGTGTTACAAAGTTAATCATGACAAGATCTGGTATTGCTAGATTCACATTCAGTTCATATTACTAGATGTAGTCACGTATAATTTTGTAATACAGAAATATCATAAATTGTTATTACTTAGATTAGCTGTAGACTGTAGTAATACCGTATTTTTTTCGTACGATTGCTAAACATCCAGTGGAACCTCTTTTTCGAGTTGATGTTTGCGTATCGCACCCTTTTTTCACACTGTCTAGCAACCTATATTATACAGATAGAGCAATGCCGACTTATAACAGTTAAATTAATAAACTAATAACCATACTAAAAAACAGTTCAATTTCAATAATAATTTTAATTTAACATTACTAACTTAGACTAACTGTGTAGTCGTAACGGCTGACTGTTTATGGAAAGATATTCACTAATTTATAACTTTTAATAGCACAACCACAAGGAGGATTAATAATGTTATCATTTTTTTTGAGTAAGTGTGGACTAATTTTAATTAAACGGGAAGGGCAGAGGAAGAGATTCTCTTGTTAAAACTAGAAAGCTGTATCTTTCAGCAGAGCTTAATATCAGCAAAATGCACGCCCTCTTCCGAGAAACACATCCTGACATAGAGATAACTTACGAAACTTATCGCAGAGTTTTTGTTATGGACTTCAATATAGGGTTTGGATACCCTACAACGAGACCAAAGGAAATAAGGGTGCAGATGACGTTGCATCAATGTTGTATCATTTCTTTACAAATCATCTTTCGAGTAATGTCACTGACCTGGAGGCTTTTTGTGATGGATGTGCTGGACAAAACAAAAACTTCACCATCATTTGTTTCTTCTACACAATGATCCACACCTACAAGCGCTTCAAGACTGTCAAGCTGATTTTCCCCATCAGAGGACACTCTTACATGGAGTGTGACAGAGACATGGGCCTGGTAAACCAAAAGGCTAATGTGGAGTTGCCAGAAGACTGGTGTAGAGTCCTAGAAGAAGCTAGAATTAAACCAACACCATACAATTTTATTCGTTTTTCTCGCAACCAGTTTTTGAGCTTCACTAACCACATGAAACTAAACTTTAAAACAACATGTCCCTTTGCCACAAGGCCAGTGCAGGAAATCCGATTTGAGGCTCAGCATCCCAAATTGGTGTCATATAGAAATAATTGGAATGGTTCAATGGAAACCTCTATAATAGCAAAACCCCAGAAGAAGGGATCAGTTATTAGAAATCTTCAACGCTGATGCAGCTCTACCCAACTGATCTGGCGATCAGCAAAGAGAAGTATAAAGATCTCCAGGTTCTCAAGCACTTTTGTCGACCTAAAAAAAACCATTTATTCTTTGACAACCTTTCAATCTTAGTTACAGGCATCACTGACGGTTCTAAAGGAAGCAGCTCAGACACTGATGATTAAAAATAATCACCTTTTATTTTTTAATTAATCCTGATCACCATTACTAAAACGCATCTTATTTCTAGTTAATAAAGTTTAAGTTTTCCTTATATTATTGTATTGGTTCTTCTTCTAGACAAAACAATACATACACTTTACACTGCACCAGTTAAAATTGTAATTTACTATCATACAAACATTTTTTGAAAAAAAAAAAGTATAAAACGGAAAAACGATCAAGCACCAAAAAGGTTTGCCATCGGTAAAACAATAACAACAACATCATTGCTAAGTCATGTTGACAGTAAAACTTTTGTTTTTATTGAAGACCTTGCTCAAGTAGATACTAAAAAAGACTATTAAAAAAGCTTAACAAATAAGNGGTCTTCATGTGGAATTTGCATTTTTCATTATGGTAGAAAATATGGTTCTTTTTGCACGATCTTTTTGCACGAAAGAAAAGATCGTATAAAAAAAGACTGTACTTTTTAGCTGGATAGACGTTCCTGCAGCAAATTGATGAAAATTTGGGCACTTTTAGATTTCTTGTAGTCGGGGGGGGGGGGGGGGGGGGGGCTCATCCAGCCAATTCCAATACTTTTTCTTCCCTTTTCATCTGCAAGGTTTGTATCAAAGAATCTGAATTTCTTAAACACTTTCAACTTGGATTTTACTGATTGTTTCTTCACCAAAAAATTTAAGGTCGCAAAAAGACTGGGCTGCATTCTAACCTTCCTCGAATTGGTATACAAATAAACTCTTTTAATTAAATAGCTAATAATTAAACTTATGCCTGTTTACTCAACGGAATAATAAATCTCAGCAAGAATTACTAACATTCTATTCTTATAATTATTATCCCAAAAACTTTGTATATTGAGCCAAAAGACAAAAAAACAAACTACGTTTCACAAACTACGTCAACTTTAAGAACAAAAAAATGTATATGGAGGGAGTAACCTTAACTTTGGAGTTTTAAAAAAATCTTTATTGAATCATAGTTTTAAAGTCATCATTTTTAGAATCATTATCCAAATCACTACCCTTGTAATCAATTTCTTCTAAAATATCGAGCATTTGTTGTGCCCTGAATTTCTTTTTGGGTGGAACTGATATTCTTCTTCAGAGAATAGATAAAGACAATAAAGATAATGATAATGATAAAAAATATATAATATATTACAGATCAAAATCATGCAAATTAAAAAACTAAACACAGAATCACTTAAATGTCATTTTATGAGCATTTTATTATTTAATTGAGTGCTTTTTTACAGTAATAATAAAATGGGAATAGCAATGTGTAGATTATTTTCTTTACCGCACATTTCGGTGCAAGTTTTATAAGAAAAGAGCTTCTAACTCAAAAGTTACAAGCTCTTTTCAAGTAAAACTTACACCGATATGTGCGGTAAAGAAAATAATCTACACATTGCTATTCCCATTTTAATTGTACCATAACAGTTTTACTAAAAAATGAAGCTAACCAACAAATCTATTTTTTGCGGTATGAAATCTGCGATTTGCGGTAAAAGAAATTGTTTTTTGCGGTATTTTAAAAATGACCATATTAAAACTCTTATAAGGCTAAATGCAATAAGTTTAAAAAAGATTAAGGTTAAATTTCTTTTGTTACATTTTAGCTTATAAGAATAAAAAAACTTCTTATTTAGTTTCTCAAATTATTCAAAGTTTCACTAAATACAACTGAAATTTTACTTGCCTTCCACGCCTCTTTTTAGATAAAGATTCAGATGACTTAGATTTTGTTTCCTCTTTTTCAGTCTTTATTATTTTAAATAAAAGAATATGAAATTAGGGCGTGAAACATCTTTCTATTTCTCATCAATTCTCTGAGTATAATCTTTGAAAGAGCTTCGGTTTTGCTATATAAATTCAGTTTGCGTGAATAGAAAATCACCATTTTTAGTTCCAGAAGCATAATAAAAATCTCCCATTGAAGTAAACTTTTCTTTCATAATGAACTGAGTTTTTAATATAGAACTATCAGCTCCAAAGCAATAGCAGGCAGTGATATCTTCTTTAGGTTTTGATGAATTAGCTTTGTAAACTGTATTTGCACCTTTCCTTGGAAGAACTCTCTTCATGATCGGGTTCAATTTGTATTATCAATATTGTAGAAAGCATCTGGATGATCAAGGACATAAAGCAAACCATTCTAAAAAATTGTTAACATTTTCAAAAATTCTTTGATTCTGCTGTCTGGAGGAACTTTCCAATATTTCTTTTAAGGAATGATTTTATATTCAGTTGGAAGTCAATTCTCAAGCGGTGGAGTATCGGAAGATCTACGAATTCATCGTACGTTTAAAACAGCCTTAATTAAATCCTCCTTCGTTTTAGGATCCCCTAAAAATCATAGAATGCACCAAGCCATTCAACTAATTGTTCTTCCTCGATTACAGTTAAGACATTTTCAGAACCAGTTTTCTTCAGCCCTCCAATTTTTTTCTTCTTTAAATGCTACCAAATCGTTTGCTCTATATAAATCACTTATATTACTTAATTTAATAAAAAAAGGTCTTCAAAAAATTTTTTATGCAAAATTTAAACTTTGCCGCTAAAATGCCGCAAAATGCAGATATTTTTTTTACCGCAAAAAACAGATTCAATGTTTTTACATAAGTTTAAAGTCGTTTATGACTTGAATTACCAATATATTCCCATCGAGGAATCAAAAATATTTAAGAAAATTTTGTTTTCTTTAATATTAATTGTCTTCTTATAAGCTAATATTCATAATGTGTAGAAAAAAATGATAATCTTAAATGATCGCAAATAATGTTTTATAGAAGGAATATTCAATCATTAAAATTTAATTAAATGTTAAATGACAAATATTAAATTTTTGTTCAGAATGGTTTTATATATACATTTACACGTTTTGAGAGGTTTATCAGAACTTGTCAAGTGCTTTAAAGTTTTTTACCCTAGACTTTTCTTAAACAGATTTTTTTGTGATGGGTCCACGGGTTAATTTCCTGTAATGATGCTGTTATAGTAAGCCATCATCGAAAATATTTACGAACGGATTAGTAACCAACAATTTTATCCTTAAATGGTACTTAATTATCTAGCAGGTAGACCTAACCACATAGTGCTTTAAAATTCTGATTATTGTCCCAACATTTTGATAAAGAAGATGTCCTTTATTCCACGAAAGCCTTATAAAGTGAAAAAATTATATTACTACTTAACTAAATATATATTTGTTTATAAAAACTCTAAAATGCTTAGTAACTTGTGCTAAAATTCTAGACGATTATCTTAATGTCTTACAATTTGCCACCGTTTCAGCTTTTTGTTTGGAGGAAAAAAAGCCTTATATAAAACTATAATTCCCCTAAAAACATATTCATTATAATTGTATTAGGTTCTAGTGGATTTTTTATTCCAAGAGAAATCTCTTTGCAAAAACATACTTCTGGTAGCTAAAGGACGAAAAAAAATATACTTCTGGTAGCTAAAGGACAGGAAATGGTGAAGTCTGGTAGTGACTAGATTTAACCATTTTCTCTGTACAACCATTTACTTTTAATGAATTCAATAAGGTTTATTGCCTAATGCTTTAATGGTAATATCTATGGATAAAATTTAATGCTGATATTTATGCATAAAATAAACCCAACCACTTGTTTATGTTTATGTTAACTTCAAAGCTTCGTTTAGATTTAAAGATTACATAAAATAAAAAATTGTTCAATGAAGTTCTTAAAGCCTGATTGGGTGAACCATAATGGTGTGTTTAGATTGTTTATACTCTATTTGTTTTTCAATATTTTTTTAGATTGCATATTAATTTGTCCATTCCTTTTAAGTGGTAACTTAAAATTAAAAAGAGTATAATACAATTGAAGCTCTAGAAGTACTAATTTATTCAAGCAAATCAATTTTAAAACATTACTTGATTACATAATTGATTAATATTATTTCAGGCAAAGCTATTTTTTCCATCGATGTTCATCCTGATGGCTCAAGGTTTGCAACTGGTGGCCTAGGTGTGAATTATACTTTTTTTATTGTTTGTTACAAAGCTATCTTAAGAGAGAATATTAAATACTGAATATACTTTTTGGATTTTAAAGCTTTAGGATTTTTTATATTAAGAACTTAACATTTTTTTGACAGCACAGAAATCATCACTAGTATTTGTTGATGATAATTTTAGATTTAAAAATTTTAAAAAGACATAAGTAATTTTTAAAAGTATTTATAAATCACTTAGTAAAATAAATTCTCAGTTTGTAATTTAAAAATATTTTTTAAAATGACATAAATGTTTATCAGTTCCATGATACTAAGAGAAGGAATTGTCATTAAATCAGAAAAAAAAACAAAAAACATTAAAACATCATCAACACCAGCTCAGATATTCACATCATCATCATCATCATCTCTGGAAAGCATTTAATTACTTGTTGAAGGAACTTTTAAAGCTGAAAGTTTTTTTCCAAAATCTTGGCACAAATTATATAAATTAAGATGTTCTCTTTAGGCGAGGATTCTGGAATTATAATAATATGGAATGTTGCACCAGTTATTGATGAAAAGCAAGAGGCTGATCCAACTACTCCCAGAATGCTCTGTCAAATGGATGATCATACTGGTATAGAATTAGTTTTTTTAAAACCTAGGTTGAAAAATACTATACAAAACCATTTAAGAATTTTTAGATAATATTTTTTGAACATTTGTCCATAGTCTAGCTAAAAATTAAAAAGAAAAACCCTATATTATTGCTATTATCATTATTTTTTTGTTAAACAATTTAGGTTGTGTGAATTGCTTGCGTTGGTCAACTAGTGGAAAATATCTAGCTTCTGGGGGAGATGATAAACTGGTGATGATCTGGGAACTTTCCATGTCTGTTTTATCATAAGTACTTTTTTATTAGTTTGTATATCAATGATAAATTCCTTTAACTAGTTTGATTTACTTTTATATCTGCTACCTAATTTTAGTTATTAGCCCCAGTCTCCCTCTGATGTTAACTTGTTAAATCATAAGCATAGTTTTACTTTTCAAACTCTTTTTTTTTTTTCTTTTTTTTAAAAATAAATTTGACAAATATTGGATAGTAATTGTTGATAAATTTTAAAATAGATTTTGTTGTGTTACTTTTTTAAAAAAATTAGGAAGAAGGGTTCTTCAACATTATTTGGAACTGGTGGGACAGTTTTAATTGTAGAGAACTGGAACTGCATTCATGTGTTGCGAGGTCATCTTGGAGGTAATAAGTTAATGTGAACAATTTGGGCTTGTTTAAATTTTTTTTTTTCAGCATTTTTCAAAGATTTTAAGTGTTTCAAGATTGTATGAACTTATTAAATATATTGCAGACATTCTTGATCTGGCATGGTCCCCAGACGATAATTATATTGCAACAGGAAGTGTTGACAACACAATTAAAATCTGGAATGCACAATGTTTCCCACAGTTAGTTCATTCAATAAAAGGTCATAATGGATTGGTTAAAGGTGTAACATTTGATCCTGTTGGGAAGTATTTGGCCTCTCAAGTAAAAAAAAAACAATTTAATAGTTATTTATAGTATTATAATTGATTTACTCTACTCTATTTGATACATCTTTAATTTTCCACCTACTGTTAAACAATATCCTTTTAAAATGTTTGTAATGTTAATTTTTGCTTCAATATGTTAATTTTTTTACACAGGCAGATGATAAGACATTATGTATTTGGAATATCTCTGACTGGTCATTAGAAAAGAAATTTACAGAACCATTTGCTGAGTCAAGTGGTACAACTCATGTTCTACGATTGAACTGGTCTCCAGATGGCCAATATGTTGTTTCTGCGCATGCTATGAATAATGGTGGTCCAGTTGCAAAAATTATTCAACGGAGTGGTTGGAAATCCAAAATGGACTTTGTAGGCCACAGAAAGGCTGTCACTTGCGTGGTATATGTTGTTTTAAATTCTCCTATGGATAAATCATGACTATATTATTACTACTATAATCACTCATAGCAGCATATATATATATATATTAGAAATTTTTAAAATTTTCAAACCTCTTATTTTGTCCCCTAGATAAAACTTAAGTAGAAAAAAGTTTTGTACAATTAAAAAATAATTTCTGATAAATCAACTTTCTTTTAAAGTTTATTACAAATATGCAATTTGAAGCTTGAATTGCAAACTTTTGCACCTAAGATTTACATTACTCAATCCATTTACTGAAACCTTTTTTTGTTTTTTAAAATTTTTATCTAGTATTGGGATTTTTTTACTTATTTTTCTCATTTGCCGATTTTTAAGTGGTAAAAAAATCTTCGTGCCCACATTTGCAATTATTTGCAATTATTTTTATTTATATTTTCTTAAATTTAAAAATACTGCTTTAATGAAAAACAAAAGATCTAGTGACAATACAGTCCTTATAGAATTTCTAACTGTATAGATTAACTATAGAGTTAGAAATTCTATAAGGACTGTATTTTATGGCATTTTCTTTGTCAGACTTTTTACTATTTTATAGTTGTCTTTATAACACGTTTGTTACAACATCAAAAAGTTTTTATTTAAAGAATGGTTTTTGTTTTGAAAACAAAATT
>QPEY01000032.1:141823-157668 GCA_014706445.1 Hydra viridissima
TTATTTTCATTATTATTATTATTGTTGTTGTTGTTTTTGCTGTTTATGCATTTGTGTAGGATGTATTGAAAAAACAGTGTGAGACAAAAACCAAAGATGGAAAAAGGCGCATTGTGCCTATGATGGTTGAACCTCATCAAGATTCAAAGTAAGTTTATCCATGGTTCTTTGAGCTTGTTAATTCTTATTTATATTTATTATATATTTATCTTTGAGCAAGTTTATCCATGCTTGGTTCTCTTGAAGTTCTAACTTTTCCAAAATAAAATAGTTGAATGCAATAAATAATTCTTTTGAAAATCATTGATACTTTATATTTTGCCAAAGAGTACTTTAAAGTGTTATTTATTCTCTATAGTCAAAGAAATGAGATTGTCCCTCTAGGAAACAGCTCTTTTAATTCAGACAAAGTTGCTGATAAAACATCACCAAATATGTTATCTTCTATGGTATTTAGATTTAGTTTTAAAAAACTTTGTTAAATTATTTTCTATTAAACTATTACTTTTGTTTAGAAAGTCATAGTTTTGATTTTGATTTTAGCTTCCATTTTTTGTTGATATTCTTTTTAAAATACTTACTTATAGGGTGTGTCTGAAAACTCAAACAAGTAGGTTTTTTTATTACTTTTTTTATAAACATTATTTTAAATTTTTTTTTAAAAAGTCTTTTTTTTTTGTCATTTTAAATCAGCATCATTGTTTAATTGCAGTTAAACTATTGGTAAAATTTATGGCATAAATCAACAAAAAAACTACTTAAACCTGCATAAATATTTTTTTTTTAGTTAAATGTATAATAAAAGTACTAAGCAAAAGCATAGTTAACATCACAAAAGTATAGTAAACATACCAAATTTTTACTATGCTTTACATGTTCTTCAATAGAACTTTGAGTAGAAGAAAAATGATTTTACATAAAAACAGTTAAGTTTTTCTTTAAGGTGAAAAAAACGTTTTACTTTTTTAGAATAAATCCATCTCCCCAAATGAGTAGTCCAAGTGTTTTATCAAGTACAAGTGTGGCTACAACTTCAATACCAACATCAGTAGTTACAGTTAACACTACAAAAAGTACACCCTCTTCTATAAGTAGTGTTGCTGTTAAAAGAAAAGCTGATGATACACAAAAGAAGATAAAAAAGAAAAAAAGAGAAAGAAATTCTGATGTTGTAGCAGTTTCACCAGTATGTAGTTTATGCATTAATCAGATTGTAGAATTAAAACCCTATTGAATGAAGAATTAGTGTGATAAATCTATCATGATCCAAAATTAGAAAGATTAAATGTGAATTAATGTACATCTTTGTTTAAACTATTCTACAATAATGTTCTAGGCTGGTAAGTCAAATGAATCAATGGAAAATATTCCTTCTCGTACGCCATCTTTTTCTATACCTGTTCCTGATCCAGAAAACCTTTTCTCAATACAGGTAAAAAAATCTGCAACTAAAGAGGTCTTTCATCACTACTTTAATTTTATCAAAATGGTTTTCATCAAAATTAATTTTGAACAAATGCTCTAGGTTAATCTAACCTCATTAAATCAGCAAAAGACCAGTGCTACAATTGAAGTAGAAAACAACCTAGGAAATTCAACAGATGGTGCAGGTCTGTATTTGCATTCATTTTGTCATATTTTAGCTGTGTAGATAGATTTATTGTATTTTAGCTAAATAGACGTTATACAGAAGAAAACAATGCAGGTAAAATTTACAGGTAAATTTGGTGAAATTTTTTTCTACTGTAATGGAAACAGTTTTTTGTCATAAGTTTTTTATAAGCTTATCTGCAGAATCCTTCCTGGTAGCCAATTCTCAAGTTGGTGTCATTAGTGTAGATATCACAGTTTGTGTTGATAGAATTATGTGAAAAAATTCTTTTGCTTATCTATTTTGTTTTTATAAGCAATTTTTTTAAATGAATTTGACATTTATAAATCTATTCACAGATTCATGATTGCTTTAAAAACCAGGTTTTTAGATATACTCTTTGTGCAAGTACTTTTATGCATATGCTTTTTGTGCAAAACTACATTCCTAAAGATGATTTTAAAATGATTTTTACAGCAAGTTATTTAGTTTTGATAATAACATCAAAATATATACAAATTTTGTCTTTTAAAATAAACACTTAAAACAATGCGTAAATGTTTGCACAATGAAATAAAACTTTCATTCTAATTAATGACATAATCTTTAATTCATCATAATGACATAATCTTTAATTCATTCTAATTAATGACATAATCTTTAAGTCATCATAATGACATAATCTTTAATTCATCATAATGACATAATCTTTAATTCATTCTAATTAATGACATAATCTTTAAGTCATCATCATTTTAGTTTTTTTTTTTTTTTAATTAGCTTAATGTTTTCTTTTTACTTGCATGTTTTGTACACTTTTACAGGTCTGCATTTTGTAAGATGTTTTGTTGCAAAGACATTACAATGGGAGACATGTGTTGCTAGTCCAGTTAATGTACTTGTGGCTAATGAGTGAGTATTTTTACTATTTTGCTTAAAATTTTTAAAAAAAGTTTAGAAAAACACTTAAACTGGAAATTAAAGCTGGAGTTTAATTGTTTTAAAAAGTTTAAAAAAAATAATAATATTAAGAAATAAAATCACCAAAAAGAAAATACAAAAGTTAACTTTTATTTATTTACATTTTCATACTTAAAAAATATAATCATATTTATAAGTTTTGTCATGTAATGAAACTTACTTGTATGACACCCAACAAATGTAATAGTTCAAGCTAGCAAGCCAATTACAATTTTTATTATTGAATTAAAGTTAAAAATAAAATGAAGAATCTGCAGTTTTTTACTCTATGTCAAAATTGCTAAATACACAAAGACAAATTTAATTTTGTTGAATGAGGAGCTTTCAAGTGTTTGTTTTTTTAAGGAAATTTGTTGGTGCTGCATGTACAGATTGCACAATCCATATTTTTTCACAAAGGGGTAGAAGGTAAAGTTTTATGGCGCACTATTAATGTAAATGATTAGTTATATAATCAGGCCACAGTATGCTACTAGCTTTATATTCTTTGCCTTGTTTGTTTTGTTTTTTTTTTTGTTTTTTTTTTGTTTTTTTTTAATTTCAAAAAGATTAAATCTTTAAGATTAAATTCAAAATTTTTTCTTGTTGAGATTTTTTTTAAGTTTATGTTAATAGAGACAATAATAGTTTTAATAGAGAATGTAATCCATGTTTGAATAAAATTTAGATTACTTCAACCATTAGTTATGGATTCAAAGATTGCTCAATTACATTGCAATCAATCTTACCTTTTAGCTATTACAAAATGTGGAGCAGCAAGTGTTTGGTAAATCTTTCTTGCATATTACACAAAAATACTATCATATATACTAGTATGTAAGCCAAACCAGCCCAATTAACCATACACAGCATATTCTCTTTTAGCTTTGATTTAGAAAAAAATCTTGACATTGTATATAACTCAACTTAGTGCACAAGTCAAACTAGTGTACAAGTCAACTTAGTGTACAAGTTGAGGTCCATTTTTAATCCCTTCTAAAAAATTTAGTCTTAAAGGCACTAATTACATTGGTGTATTTATTTTTACTGTTTCAAAATAAAACATAACTTTTAAACTGCTTTGTTTGCATCTACACAATAAAGCAACCTTATCCTTTATCGAGAAATTCTCATTTCCAAATTTTGCATGTCAAAATTTTTTAAAGTTTTTCTCTTTTTACTTTTTCTTTTATCTTTATGTAGGAATACTAAAACAAAAAGCATTGTGGTCAATAAAGAAACTCTTCTACATCTTTTAAAAGGTATTTTTTTAATTCCCATGCATACAAAAAATTAATTATTTTTTTAAAGCAAATATTATTTTAGATAAATAAATATAACATACGTCATTTGTTAAATCAAACAATTTCATTTACATACATAAAAGTAAATTAAATATTTTGATTTGAGAGAAATTTTCTATAAAAAACCCAAAACTACAATATTTTGAAGCTTGTGTATTTTTTAAATTTGCAATCAATGCTCTTGCACTTTGCAGTTTTTTACAATTATTATTCAACATTATCGAAAAAATCTTTTACAAAAATATGTGTGTACCATCAACAAAACCTGTAATTGATAATAGTTTATATTAAGTAGTTGTCACTACTGCAATTCTACAGATCTGCAATTCTATAGATCTGCAATTCTACAGATCTGCAATTCTACAGATCTGCAATTCTACAGATCTGCAATTCTACAGATCTGCAATTCTATAGATCTGCAATTCTACAGATCTGCAATTCTACAGATCTGCAATTCTACAGATCTGCAATTCTACAGATCTGCAATTCTACAGATCTGCAATTCTACAGATTTTGCAGATCTGCAAGTTATACCCTAACCCTAACCCTAACCCATACCTACTGGCTATCATTTTTTTTAAAAAAAACTTTGGTATTTAAAAAAAAACCTTTAAAAAGTTGTAAATTGTTGCATGATAAATGTAAATTATATGTTTTAACATTTAGATGGTACTTTGTCTGTATCAAGCTGCTTTATAAATAAAAATGGTTGTCCTGTAGTAACACTTTCAAATCATTCAGTATATAGTTTTGATGCACAGTTAGCATCATGGTTAGTTTTTTACATTACTATGGCTTCATTTTTTTTCCAGATCATATCTTTTTGAAAAGACATCTTGTTTTTTTCAGACTTATTATTGTAAACAAAAGATATTTTATCATTTGAAAAAATATTTTTGATAAGTTAAATATGATCCTGACAATTATTTAATGGTTGTAGCTTGAAGATTGCTTGATGCTAATTATGCTGTACTTGGCACATTTTTACTTATACTTTTGCTCAACTTATTTAGTTGATTATGTTTACATTTAATAAAGGACTGTTTTGTCAACTGCATGCAATTCTCTGCAACTGTCTGCTGACATAGGTTCATGTTTAGTGGAGAGCTTGCCTAACAAAGGTCCTCTACATGCTATACAAGTTCCACTTAATAGGTAGTTTGTATTTTATTTTCTTAAGATAAATTTCTTGCAATAAAATTTTACAAGTATATGAAAGATCTCAATGTTGTATTTAGATTAACTAAACAAACAGTAGCAGGATTACGTATCAGCTCTGCCAAACAACAGACATGCACGCTTGCTTACTTAGAGGTTTGCATTTTTAATTGCTAAATATGAAGTTAAAACTTTATGCTAAACTTTTAAGTCAAAACGTTTGTACTGTTTGTTTTTCTAATGTTTGTACCGTTTGTTTTTCTAATGATTGTTCTCCAGAATCAAGTTTGTTCTGCTTTGGCATTGGAGTCAGCAGAAGAGTATAGATTTTGGTTAATGACTTATGCAAGACACTTGGTACAATCAGGTATTGTTGTTGATTTTTACTACTTAAAGTTTTAAAAAAGACCCCAAGTTCTTAATGACTTTTTTTTTACTTGTATAGAAGATGATGGCAGACTAAGGGATCTTTGTGAAGATTTGTCTGGCATTAATCAAGGAAGGAATGATTTTGAAGCAAAATCAAAGATACTGGTATTTGAAATATTCATATAAAATTTCCATTAAATAAAATTTGTTATAAAGTTTGCTGGCAAGCTAATTGTTTATAAACTTTTTTTATGAAGTTTTTAAAAAGAAGCTTTATTTTTGCTATTTTTCATTTTTGTAGTGTTTTGACAAAAGAGATTTATTGAAAGACATTCTTCCAATAATAGGTAATATAATAATAGGTAAAATAATAATAGATAAAAGAAGTTGCTTTTTGGTTATTCTATATGAAATCGAAAAATATATATATTCTCGTCCCTTACATCCCAGAATTGGTTCCTATGCATCCACATGGACTAGCCAAAAAAATTGTTATGGCCAAAGAGAAAAGAAAAGAGTTAAATGTGTATTCAATTCACAAGTTATATGCTTAATTTCTAAACCCACAATAAAATCAGGTTGTATGTACAGCATGTCTAACTCAGATTTAAAGAAAATCTGCAGTTGGTAACACAAAAAAAAAAAAAAAAAAAAAAAAATTTTATTTCACTTAAAATAAATATTTTCATAACATTTATTTCATCTTTTTTTTTATTCAGCAGTTTTTCTTTTTTTTTTAAATCCAGAGGAGGGGAGTTGCCCAGCCCCTTGTCACTCCCCATGCCCATGACTAGAAGATCTAAACCAGTCACTAAATATTTCTATATTGACATTTTGTTTTTAAAAATGTTTTTAAAGATATTTCAATATTTTTTCTTTATAAAATTTGTTTTAAAAATGCTGAAAGCATGTTTTTTTTTGAGTGCATATATTCAAGTATTAAAAAGACAAAGTATGAATCTAGATTTTTTCAGTAAAACTAAAATAAAAGAATGAGATAAAATTAAACTTTTTCCAATTGATTTTGGCCTCCATTTTAGCTTCAAAAATCAATGGTTTATAAGTCAGTATTTTTTATTCAAATTGCATAAATGAGGGATTTCCTTAGACTATCAAGTCCTGAAAGTGCTTTTTTTTAATTTTATTTAAATAAAAATTGAGTGATGTTCCAAAGTTTAAGAAAAATTTACAAACCATTATCAAAATGTTAAATGTCAAAATTGCTTTGTTGGCTCTTCCCATTTTTACTAAAAAGCTGGATCAGCATAATTTCATCTTACAAAATCTCAAGAACCAATGTATATTTTTGGTTTTATTTTCACAATTATTGTTTATCTATTATACATTGCAAATGAAGTAAAAATGAACCAATTCTAAGACATAAGGGTGACAGTCAGGATGATTTGATGCTTGATGCTTTGATTTGATGCTATGAACAGTCTGGATAATTTCATATGAAATGATGCTTTTGTATTAGCATTCATCGATAATTTTTATTTGTGCTCTTCTGTAATTTTTATTGCTCATTTTAACATTAAATATAATATTTTCTTTTGTGTTTTTTTTTTAGCAACAAATTTGCGGTTTCAGCGTTTTTATTCTGAATTTCAGCAACAACTAGAACCAAAGAAAAGCTGATGTGGGTTAATTCAGATGCCACTGTTTATAAAGAGTTAAATTCCACGTCAAATAAAATTGTAGTAAATCTCATACAAATGTATATATATAAGATTTGAATGTATGTATAATATTTATTAAGATAAAAAATTTCTCATTTTGTTTCCATCTTTAATTCTGATTAACTGTTTTTTGTTACCAAAAATCATAAGCAGTTTAAAAAGAACCATTGTTACATAAAGCTATGATAAAAAGAAACTTTCTCTTGATCATTTTATGTCTTCTCTCTAAATATTTGCACATTACAAAATATTTTTTCTCTTCTTTGGTATTCTAAACAATGTTAATGTTAGCAGAAAAACTGAAATAAAAAATTAAGATTCGCTTATCAAAGTAAATAATACAGGGAACAAGTAATTATTGTTGCAGTTAAATGATTTGCACTCTATATCACTATAAGCGACCTCATAAATGTTCTTAAAACGCTTGCTGCTGTCAATTGTTAATGTTAAAAAGAATGCTTGACTGAAACTTGAGGTCTAATTTTTATCAACAGATCTGGAGTTGGGTATTTTAACTGTTGAATTGCGGTTATTAATTTTTTTAAGTGCCTAGCTCCTTCTACTTTGAATATAGATGTCAATACTTTTACATCCATAAGTTTTAAGTCTGCTAAAGCATTAGGTTCTGCATACAAATTTTCTTCAAAAAAGCCTGTTATTAAAATAGTTCATATAAACCAACTAATGTTAAGACTTTTTTTGAGAAATCTTGATTGAAAATATTTTTGAGTAAGCTAACAAATTTTATGACATGCAAAAGTTATGTTTTGCTAGTCTCTATCATGATTGTTTGTTTATGATATACTTTTTAAGCTTTATATCGCATAATTTAACAAAAGGTATCAAGAATTATGTCCTTTGGAGAGGAAGATACCTCCGAGTACATTCTTGTTGCCAAGCTTGATAATGCAAAAAATTTATCCACTTTATTAAAAGCCATACATTTTAAGCAGGTAGTTTTTTTTTTAATCTTTTTTTTTTCTTTTGTTTTCACTTTTTACATTCTGATATAAATTTTATTTATATTTATATTCTGGTACAAATTGGGTTGAAAATTTTCAATAAGGTAAAATCTTAGTTTGAACTAAAATATTTTGTATTTATCTATTGGCTCATTCAAAAAAAATTATAAATGGGGGATTTTTATATTTATTGACTCATTAAAAAAAAAAAAGATGAAGGGGTTTTGTATCTATTGAATCATTTTAAAAAAAGTGGAGAAGAATTTATATTTATTGGCTCATTCAGAAATAAAAAATGAGGGGATTTTATCTGAGTTTAACAGGAGTGTTCTTGAGTTTTACAGGACTTTTCTTGAGTTTTACAGGACTGTTCTTGAGTTTTACAGAACTTTTCTTTGAAAACTTGACTTTCAAGAAATATTTAAAGTTGAGGGTAGATTCTATGTAAAATGTAGAATAATGCTAAGAAAAATAAAAGAAAAATTTTTTTTTGTGGAAATTAAACTCTCTGCTTGCAAAATGCTCAACGAAAATTTGAATTACTAGTAACCTGCAATAACGTATATTAAATTCAGTTGGTTTATATTAATATTTCAATTTTCATCAAAATGTCCTGTCCTTTTATCATATTGGGAATTTGATTTTGAATGGTTCTGCATACAAATTTTCTTCAAAAAAGCCTGCTATGAAAATAGTTCATATAAACCAACTAAAATGTTAAGACTTTTTTTGAGGAATCTTTATTCTAATAATCTAATTCCATATTTGGAATGATTTGCTAAATAAAATTTGTCAATTCTCTTTTCTCCTCCCTCCTATTATAAGAATATTTTCAAATAAGTTTGTTATAAGTTTAAAAAAATTCGGCTTAAAAAATTAAGTGCAGTTAATTTCTCCATATTTTTTTTTGTGCACACAGTAAAAAGATATTTTTAGTCATTCTATGTTTGTCTACGTAAACCTTTGATTTTATCAAGAAGACTGTGTCTTGGGTTGGCCATACCAGCTGCATAATTTTTAACCATATTTTCTTTTAATTTTTATTGTAATTTTTAACATTTTTGAGGTATTTTTTTATACAGATGTAGGTTTTTTTAGAAAGGTTTTTTTTTTTCAGACAGGTATTGTTTTTGTATCAGAAAATGGCTTAAAAGTAACGGTTGAGGAGAGCAAGTTTTTGCAAGCAAGCGCTTTTATTCAGTCTTCCATTTTTCAAGAATACACATTCATAGAGGAAAGTGCTACCTTTAAAATTAATCTTAATGTTTTGATTGTGAGTATCAATTTGAATTTAATTTTATTATATTTCAATATAAGGACTATTATTAATTTAACTATTACATTTTAATATAACTACATTTATTAACTTAACTTTTTTCACTTATTTGAACTATTTTTTTAAGATGAGCATTAATTTTTCAATTTAAGGAATGTCTTCACATATTTGGTGGCACAGAGAGTGGCTCACACACAGCCCTGAAAATGTGTTATGCTGGTCATGGCTTCCCTTTGAAGCTATTGTATGTCAATTAATTAACTTTTATTATCTGTTCATTTTACCTTTAGATTAAAGATTTCTTAATTTATGATAATGATAATGCAGTTTTAATTCATAGATTAGCTGAAGATGGTGGTGTTCTTACTGAATGCAGTATAAATACACATGATCCTGAGGAAATAGTAGATTTTAATTTTACTTCTGCTGAAGTTCGTAATAAGATTATAATGAAAGTAATTTATTACATTTTTCACCTAAAGTTTGTTAAACTCTAGTTTTTTACTTTATATTTAACAGCTAGTAACTATTTTAATGTACTTTTTTTATTTTAAATTGCAATAATAATTAAAACTACTAATCTTTGGTCAAAAGATTGAAAGATAGAACAAGTATCATAATCTCTTGATTACTATAGATTGTAGCTAGGTATAAAATACAGCTTGACTAAATAAGGGTTTACTATGTAATAATTATATTAGTTTAAACTCAAAAATTTGCAATTTATTTTTTGCTACAAAAATTAAAATTTAATCCTAATGCTATCATGTCCAATGTGGTCTCTACTCTTCATTCAATATTTTTTATTACAATAAATGTGGTCTCTACTTTTCATTCAATATTTTTTTCTTACAACAAGTTTAACTGATAATCAAGTTGATTTGACACAGTTATTTCATGTTACTAATTATTCTGTAAATTGCTAATTATCTAATGAATAATTTTTAATTATAAATCAGAGAGAACCAGAGGAAGAAACAATCAAGTGGAATCAAGTCAATCACAAGTTCATTATTCGAAATAGAGATAAGGAGCTCATGGACTACATTTTTGAAATTTTTTGCTTTTTTCAAGTCTTTTCCAGCAGCTTTGAAGGCTTCAAAGCAATTTTGAAATGGTCCAAGTATATGAAGATTCCCACAATTTTCGTAATTTCGCGAGTCAGTGTCACAGTATGTGCATGGTTTACTACTTACATGTGACTGCAAACAACAGAGAATGTTTGCCAATATCAACTCACACAACTCAACAAATTGAACATTTTTTAAACAGATCAGGGTCACAATTTTCTTGACATTATCATAATTTTCTGGTACATCTTCAGTAACTGCAACAAGAAGTTGTCATTTCACACTGCTGTCTCCTTCAATTTGGCAAGCCAAAGTGTTTTTGCTGGCTGGACATGGAATGAGACTATTTGGATTGAGCTCTTGAATGCTCAGACTGATTTTGAAAAAGTCACCACTGTCCAACCCCAGATTGACAAGATGTTCTGAGTATATTTGCCTCTGTGACAAAATCTCATTTTGAATCTCTTTAAGATTCTTGTAGTATTCAACCAATTGTTGTCTTGTTTTTTTTGTTTTATCCAGGGAAATGTGAATAGTGATTTTGTAACTTGGTTCAGAGTGGCGGCAAGTTTTTTAATACCTGAATTAAATAACCTTGTGTTTGACTGAACTTGCACTAAATCCTTTGCTATCAACTTTGGCCTACTACCAAAAAGGTTTTTTGAGCAAGAAGGACCTAGAATTTTATTGAAGTATTTTTGTGATGAATAGTGGACATATTTAAAATAAAAGTTGTATTTTCTAAAACTAAGAGTTAAAATTGATAAAAGTTGCTGTTCAAAAACATTCACTTATATTTAACATAATTTAACATAATTTAACAAATTAAATTAAAACATATGAAATATGAAAACTTCAATGAACTATTGCTGATTTTTAAGTAATTCAGATAAATAAACATTTTTTAAAAGTTTCTTCAACTGATAAGGATTTGTCACACAAAGACCTAGTATTACTTCTTTCATTTCCAATCTTAAAACAAATAACTTGCATTGAAGTGAAAAATAAAATGTTTTCTATTTTTCTCAAAAATCCATCTCATAAAATATTGCAGAGCGATGTTAGATTAAAACTTTACCTTGTGTAAGAGGATGAGGTCTTCTGCCTTTTGCCTGTGTGACTCTGATAGTGCCATGTGGTGAAGCATCTTTAGAAGTGACAACTGAAGATGCAATTTGTTCAGCTACTGTGAGTTCTGCTGAAGCAAGATGGAGCATGTTTTCTCTGAATGTATAATAAGTGTAATTGTGTGTCAATCCTTTTCCAATATCAAGCAAAATGAGTGTTGTTTTTTAACTTTTGGAGGTTGAGCACAAATTTTTCAAGGGGTGTTTTTCATTCAGTTTTGTAGGGCCAATTTTGCAGATCAGGCAATCACAAATCTGACTCCTTGTAGTGGGGAAAATGACTATTGTGGAAAATTGAAAAAGAGTTGGAAGACTGATATTCTCTCCATTGTGATTTTCTTTGAAGACTAATTCTGCACCTGTCAAAATGCCTTCAGGCACTCTTGCATCATGAAAGTCAATTTGAAACAAGTACCTGCAGTCTTCATATGATTTTATTGCATTTGATATTTTCAAACTGATGAGCTTTGTTGTCACTTGATGCGAAAGCTAAATGAGCAACAGCAGTTTCCCAGAAATTCAATCAAAACACAATTTTGAAAATTGTACTAACCATCACCATAACAAAAATATTTATGGTTGATATAAATTAAAGTTAAATTTGAAAGATTTGATGGAAGTTACTTACACCATAAAAATGCAAAAGTAAGAAGTTGTAATTTATTCAATATGTGTAATTAAATGAGAATTTAAAAAGATAAAAAAGTTTTTGCAGACAAAAAACTTCATTACCATATTTCCATTATCAAATCAAAGGTAAAATTTCATAATTCAACAGAAAGAATTACTTATACTCTTAAAAAATGTAAAATATATGAAGCTATCATTAATACAATTTGTTATAAAAAGAGATTTTTAAAAGTGATTTTTTTTTTCAATGAACTTGATTAAGAAATTACATCTCAGATTCTTCAACTTCTTTAGTTATAAGTTATAAGTGAATGATGGACTTAAAAATAGCAAAGGTTTATTGCTTTGGTTGAAATTTTGAGTCAGAGTAGTTAAAGCCATTGCAAGTAAAAAAATTCTTATCTACCTAAGACCTTGGACAGGTTCTAGGAATAAACTTTTGATTTTAATGGAAGAAGTGTTTGATTTAGTTACACATAATGAATATATGCAAATACTTAAAAAGTGTTTCTGCAAACCTTAGAATGCAAATCAGATTTTATAAAATATTTTTTATAAAATCTGATTTGTATTCTAAATTTTAAAATTTGTAAATATTTTTTATGGAATATATATATATATATATATATATATATATATATATATATATATATATATATATATATATATATATATATATATATATATATCACAATCAAAACTTTATTATTAGTTTATATATGTATGTATATAAAATAATGATAAAGATTTTGATTGTGTAACACAAACAAACCTAATGGTCGCTCTTTTTCATTGTGAAATGAAAGACTAATTTTCAGAATTAATAGAACTTGTAACAAATAATTTAACATTTTACAAATAATTTCCTTATTAAATTCCTTACTCCATTATTATATCCTAATTAATTTAAAGTGTAAAGTGTATTAGAATATTAGAATATTAAGAAAGTAATTCAGATTGTTAAGTATATTAAAATGACATAGTTCGTGTAAAAAATTACTTCATAGAAACTTTCACGAGCCATTTCTCATTTCAACAAATTCTGTTTTTTTCCTATTTTACACAGGATCTAAGTATGCAATTACCTTGAATTTTCACAGTTTTATATATTCCATTTTGTTAGTTTGCAACTAGTAAAACATTTTTAATTAAACTAAAGCTTTTGACTTTCAGAGTGTAGCATTAAAAGATGTTTTTCAAGAAATTGACATGACTTCAGAAGTAATTCAGTTATTGCTTTCTCCAGAGGCTCCATATTTTCGTATCTCAACATTTGGAAACTCTGGGAGTATTCATGTGATTGTTTTTTTCTCAAATTTTATTTAACTTTTAGTCATCTGAATTTTTAAATATTCATAGTTAAACTAATTTTGCACATTAAAAAATGTGGATGGTGCAAATGTGAAGTTGCAATAACCTTTTTTCATTTCATTTTTTAATAACTTGAATTATTTGGTTTTAAGAAAACTTTTAATAAAATCAGTAGGTGACTCGATATTAGTTGTCTTAGGTTGATTATCCTCGAGACTCTGAAATGATTGAAACATTTGAATGTCAACAGACTCAAAGTAGCAGGCATGTTAAAATTTTTGTAATGCTTTGGTGATATTCAGATTATTTTGATGTGTTGTTGTTAAATTTATTTTTTAACATAATTAAGGTACAAAACATCATTATTGAAGCCTTCTACAAAAGCTTTGTCTGCATCAAGTAAACTATCAATTCGCGTTGACTCTCGTGGTTTTTTGTCTTTGCAGTACATGATCTTAAGCGAAGTTGGTCAAATCTGTTTTGTGGAGTATCTTGTATGATTTGTTGATTTGTAATTTTTCTTAGAATTGAGCAAAAAAATTTTATCCTATATGTTTTTTGATATTTATTGTTTAGTGTGCTCCCAATGAAGATGCAAATGAAGAAGAAGAACAGTTTTTTTAAATAAAAAGTTTATTTATTGTAAAATTTTCAAGTCAGCTTTGTATATTTGATATTTATATTTTTAGAAATATTTATAGTAGCTATGCTTACTAGGCTGTTATAACTATGTTATACTGTTTGTGTGTATGTCTGACTGAGTGTGGCATGTTTTCTAATAACAGTAATTGATTTAATAAAACACATGCATATAAAAGTTTTCAAAAAATATGTGAACACTACAATTAAAACTTCTTTTTGATTTCTTCTTTTTTTTGTTTTTTTTAACTTTTTTTTTTTGTAATAAAATACTTGTTCTAGCTTAAAGTGAGATTAAACTCATGTTGATGAAATGAAACGTTGATCAGCTGAATGAGATTGATCTAAAAAATTTCATGACCTCTGCAAGCACTTCAAAGATCTTTGGCTCACCTCTGGAGTCTTTTTACAGCGTTGCAGATCTATATACAAGTACTGAGTTGTTAGAAGACTGTCTCAAAACTCTAGCTCAGAGAACACAACAGTTTATTGACGAATCAACAAAAAATGATGGAGCCTTCAAAACTGCAAAAGCTGCTGGTAGGGACTCCCTTATAAATTTTTAAGATGATTTTTGTTAGTTTAAATTAATTTTAATTAAAAAAAAAAAAAAATCTAAAAACAAAAAATGCATGAACATCAAGTTACGTACAGTTCTGCCCCATTTTTTAAGGGACTTGAACTATCCAACCTTAAGGATGTTGATATAGTCATCAGCGTTCATTATTCCATTAATTTTCACTAATTCACCAACTCCACGAGCACAGAAACATCCCTAAAACAAGAGTTTTCCTCTACCATATTTAAAGGTTGGTGTAAAATCTCGAGCACTTAATGGTGAATTAGGCTTTCTCCAAGTAAATCTTATACCATCTGATCCAAACATATTGGTTTTACTTTCATCTGTCCAAATCCAGTCATAAAAGTCATCAAAAGTCATTTGTGCATGAAGTTTAGCATAATTTAAACGAGCTTGGCGGGGGCGAGAAACTAACAATGGCTTCTTGATCTTTCTTCTGGATCGAAAACCAATTCTTTTGAGCTCTCTATTGACTGTCCACACTGAAACATGAGTCCCATAGCTGTTTTCATTAAATTAGTAACATCCTTTGCAGTTTTAGACTCTCCAGAAGCAATTAAACGAGCGATTGTTCTTTAGTCTCTTGGTGTAAAAGTTTTCTTTCGACCACTTTTAGGCTTATTTACTTCTAAATTATTGAGCAATTTGATTTTATATATGAGATTATGAGACTTTTCGAACTCAGCTGCAATTTCACGATAAGATTGTCAGGATTTAAGCCTTTCCACAATATTTTTTTCTAGTTCAAAATTTATTTTCCTCATGATGATAATAACAATACTTTTTTTTATGTTTTGTAAACAAAATCAAACTTTAAATGATATTTAATCGTTAAAAATATGTGAAAAGTTGATAACTCAATCATTTTAATCATAAGGCTATTAATTTATGTTGTATGCCTAATTAACTGTGGGCAAATATGTTAATTGCTTTCATTTGCGACAAAATTGTCACCATTAGCTCTTTACATAAAAATTTTAAAAAAAAATTCAATATCCTCTAAATTTAATAAAAAGCAATATTTTCATTTAGCTAAGTCTTAAATTTAATTAATAAAACTAAAATTTCATTTTTCTTTACAGCTTTTCTATTAAAATATATATAAAATATTTTTTTGTTCAAACATGGTGAAAATTTTGGCACATACTGTGTATATATATATATATATATATATGTATGTATGTATGTA
>QPEY01000032.1:162761-177761 GCA_014706445.1 Hydra viridissima
CGGATATAGTTTTTGCCCTTATTACAAATGGCGGATATAGTTTTTGCCCTTATTACAAATGGCGGATATAGTTTTTGCCCTTATTACAAATGGCGGATTCAATTTGTAAACAAAAAAAGCGGCTTCACTTTTTGTCCAATAAAATCCCGCAAGTTAGACATCTAGTATATATAATATATCATTGTTTTTAAGTCTAGTTTACATTGTAAAAAGATGCTCACTTTTGAACGTTGTCGTTGCAAGATTTTGTTTTTTTTACTTCTCAGTTTATCTTTGCACTCGGGACCCCCTCTATCTTTGCATTTTAAAAAACGTGCGGTGTTAAACTCATTTAAAAACAATAAAAGTTTCCCAAATTCTGATTAACATACCACTTTGTTTGTACGGTGTCTTCATCTAGGTTGGGGCGATGCTTCTCCAATTAGTGAGGTAAAAATGTTTTTTTTAAAGTCCTTGTTGTGTTTGACTCCCTTAGAAAAAAATTGTTCGTTTAATTACTAAAATAAGTTCTTTTTTCATCTTATATATTATATCAATTGAAAATACGACCGAAAGTTAGTGTATTAGTCTATTCAAGATGTTTTGTACAAATACTGTTACTTTTTATTTTTAGTGCGCTAAAAGATTTGACTCCTGCATCAGTGAAAATACGCTCTTAAAAAAAGATTACTGTTATGATATGTTAAGCAACTGTGATGAAAAAGTTATGCAGGTTATGTCTTGGTCCAAACTTTTAATATAGTTATCTCTCTTAGATTCTGTTTTAGAATATTTTTCCGAAGATAAAAATTGAGTGAAATAATTATTTTTGTAATCTAATTTTAGTGCATTTCACAATTTCAAAAATGTTTGAAAAACCAATCGACGAGAAAAGAAGGATGTTCAGTTGCTTTAGATGCATGTTATACTGAAATTTTCAAAATTTAAAAACATTTTGACAATGTATATCTTATATGTAAAGCTGAAAGTTGTTTGTTTGTCCCTCATAGAAATCTACACCTTTGGATCTATCCTTACCAAATTTGGCATGGGGGCCTAAATTTCCAAGGGTTAGATCATAGAGTATGCTTCAGCGCCCGGGGCGTACCCTGGGGGTATCTCTCTTTATTGGGTCACCCCAGTTTACTATAGCAAGTACCACTGGCAACGAGAATTTTAGAAAGTGTCTTCAGTAAAAATTCTTTTAGTGGTGGGTTTATATTAAAAAAATTTTCCTCCTCCCCTAGAGGATACCTACTCAAGGTTACTGGGTACCTGACTTCAGGGCCTTTAAAAAAAAAAAGGTGAGAATTTCACAAAATATTTTTTACAAAACTTAATTTTTATAAAAATTTCCAAAAATTCCAAAATTTTCAAAAGTTCAGTTCCCATTTCGTTCAGTAAACGTCCTTCCCTAAAAAAAAAAAAATAAAAGTTGCTAAAAATATTTTTCAAAAAATTAAGTTCCCAAAAAATCCAGAGCTGAAGTTCGAAAGAGATCTCTTCAATTTTTTGCTCCAGAAAGAAAAACAGAATATTTTATATCAGAAGGTATTGACTGAAGCAGAATTTAGTTCAGGATTTATTTACAGTGATTATTTTTTCCCACTTGCGTTTTTGTTTTGATGAAGAATAAATTTTCTGAAATGATAAAGTTGTCATAAAAGAAAAATAATTAGAAAAAAAACAAAACAACAAACAAACAAAAAAGGTCAATTATAGGCGGCAACGGATCCCCATAATTGCATATTCATGCCGGGCATTGGTGGGTTTGTTAGTTGTGTGTAAAATAAAATCTATATATCTATAAATCTGTTTTGACACCCTAAAAGCAATTCTTAAAAAAATCGGCGTTGGTAAACGTCGGACAAATGTAAGATGCTACTTAAGTGTCCTTCAGTTTTTTTTAGAACAAGAACTGATATTTTAAACTATTCAGCAAGCCAATTAATTGACTTTCTGAATAGTTTAAAATATCAGTTCCTGCCCTTAAAAAAACCGATGCAAACTTAAGTAACATCTTACATTTGCCGTTTTCTTGAATGGAAAACTTATCCAAGGTTGAATATCTTATTTACTTGCCAGTTAAGAAATTAGATTCAGGGGGTCAATGTTATAAAATTAGATTCAGGGGGTCAATGTTATAAAACAAACACGAACATATTTGCGATAACTTTCTCGTACTTCACGAAAAAAAAAAAATCAAAAATACGATGCTAAAATTTTATCAACAATTTTCTTTAAAGATCAGTGAATTTGAGATTTTTTCTTTATTATCACGAAGATAACTCGTAATATTTTTTAAATTACCAGGATTGTATTTTATATTTTGGGAGAATAATCATTTTTCGAAGAATGATCGTTTTCACGAATTTTTTAGTATTATGGTCTACGTTTTATCGGATTAATCCCCGGAGAATAGCTTGCCTCTGGTCAAGTATGCCATGCGTTACTATGTCATGGAAGTTAGGTGCGTGTTCTATGCCATGAATTTAAACGCTTTAAAACTCTTCGATTACTTGATTATCTTCATTCAAATTCGACCGTCACAAAGTTATCAAAAATGGAAAAACTTCAGTTAGCGAAGCTCAGATAGCGAACCGTATGAACAACTTTGTTACGCTTAAAAGAGGTTTGCCGTTAATTTCATGTTTGTGTGGCTTCCTTTTCAATTGTTTCAGTTTTTTGAACTTGAATTTTAGTTTTCATCAAACCAAGGATTCGATGATGATTTTTTTTTATGAAGAGAGATTAACCTATAGCTTTTACTTCAATTTAGAATTTATAATTTCGAAAGATCGCGAAACGTTTAAAGCATCATTAAGTGTAATCACAATCTATAACTCATTTGCTTAAGTTTTCATCCACTCGGCCTACAGCTTCGCTGAAAAATTAAGTCAAAATATTAAAAACAAACACTTTACAACGTCGCCGAAGCTTCACGTTTTTTCAATGAGCTAAAAAACCTGCTTTTTCTTTCGTTACTATAGCAATTAAATCGGCTTCAAAAAGGATTTTCCCAAGACGAAATAGAAACAAATCTCCAAAAGAAGTGCAGGTCTCTTGCTCACTTTAAAACCAGAAGAAAGCAAATTTTTTAAAAAAGACTCCACCCAAATACTGCATTATATTATATTACTGTAATTATAATTAGAAAATAGATTTAGTAATGTCACCAACACTAACTACAAATTAATTAGCACGGTTGTCGCTAGATTTCAGCTAAAGACTCTTGTATTAACTTTACAGTTTCAAGAGCGCAGCCCCAATGAACAGTCAAGCCGCTACCTCCATGACCATAATTGTGTACAACCTAAAAAATAAAATTGACTTCCGTGAAAAGTAGGTTTTACTATTGCAAAGAAGATGAGATTTAACAGCCTATTAGAGCTCATTTAACTCTTAACTATTATTCTCTCGGGAGAAAGAAAAACTTCTTTTGTAAAATAAATGCTGCCATTATGTTTGATCAATGAAACATTACGAAAGACAGAAATTTTTTTTTATGAAAAACATGACAAAATCAAAAGCAAAATAATAACAAAAGTAATGATAAAAATACTACCTTCATAACCCTTTCTAATCCCGAACTTGCTTTTACAGACAAATTTTCTTTTTCCACGCGCATTGAACTCCTACAAGGACGTAAACCAACCCACTCCTCTAATATTTCTGCAGACTGAAATCCAATTCAAAAACTTTATTATTGCCTGTGTTCATGCATACATGTACGTTTAATTGAGCGTTCTAAACTGCGGGTGAAAACAAAAGAACTTTACACCTTAGAACAAGTGCTAAAGATTGTTATAACGATACCTACAAGCTTAAGCAAATCACACCAATTTGCAGATATGTCATCCATAGGTGACGCACTATGAGTTAATCTTAGAAGAAAGAGGTAGGGGAGAAGAGAGAAATATCCTATAATTTAGGGGAACGAATACTTTTTTAAAAACTTTGTAGGAGAGGGTGTGTGGAATTGGAAAAGGGCTAGGGTGTGGCTAGTATGCTTGTGCATTAACTTAAAAGACTCACTTGTATACTAGGATAAATCGAAAATATCGTTTTCAGAATGAAATCACGGTCTTTCTCATTTGGAGTTAAATCGTAGTTATTTGATTGATTGGTTCCTCCAAGTATCACATAATCTTGGCTAGAATGAACAAAAAACTTACATAACTTTTATAAGTATAAAAACGCGATAAATATATAAATCTCAAAAAAGCATCGAAAGATTAAACTATAATTAACTAAAATTACTATTAATAATATCATTTACCAATGCGTATGTGACCACTAAAAAATGACCTGTCAATTGTTAATGACCACCTTTATGCAAAGCTTGATTGTCAAAACACGTGTTTTTAAAGTCGCGAAGAAAACTGGTGACGTTTATTTTAAGTGAAAGAGTAAAATTTAATTAAACGTACAGAAAACCTATAAATGGTTTAAAAAAATTAGAACATTAGAACCTAATGAAATGTATTAGGGTGGCCCTTAAAAATGAAATTGAAGACATAAGTGGATGAAGGCGTTATGTCGCAAAAATACAAAATTCAAAAACATGTACAACACATTTTTTTCATGAAATTAAATATTACATACACAATCTTAAGTGTTTGGTTACTATATCCCTCCATAAATATTAACATATCTTTGCTATATAAAAATATCTAGAACAATATGTGTTCAAAACTTTAACTCCTGATATCTCAGTTCCATATTGGTGTAACATAACACCTTCATCCACTTATGTCTTCAATTATCTCGTACTATTAGTCTTTTCAATTAATGGAAATAAAAAAATGTGTTATATATTTTTGCAATCGGACGATAAAGGGATAAAAATCGAACATGAAGTCCTTATTTCTAGTGTTGGAGTTGAACAGTTGCTAAGTGTTCCAAAACTGTCAGCTGTAACAGGAAAGGCACATAAATCTAAAATCTCTAAGTCTTTGAGAGAGTGGCGCATTGAAGATCAGATTTTGATACAACTGCATCAAATACAGGTTATCGATGATACTTGTTCATTTATCAAAAAGAAAATGAACAAAGATTTTCTTTTCTGGAATGTTGACACGCTATGAAAGTGGTATTAGGAGCTGCTTTTGAAATGACTCTAAAAGAGTTTTTAAAACCAGTGGCAATTTGTAGATCTTGAAAATTTTCTGACAACCTTGCTAGACCTATCAATAGAATTATTGGTGGAACTTTCTTGTTCACAGATGGATTCTAAACAGACCAGAGATGACTACGGAGAATTTGTTGAGCTAACAATCATATTTCTAGGCATACTGCAGATAATAGTTTCAAATGCCAGATGCCATGCTTGTGGCACAATCAATGTCTTAAGTCATCTACTAAATCCAGTGGTTCTTTAACAACCAACTCAGAATGATTACATCAGTAGAACACAATATCTGTGATCTTGCCAGTTTTTTGCGATTGTCTACCTCAAAGCCTTAATAATTGTACCACTTGCAATTAAGGCACCAATTATTAACATCAACTCATGCTTTTAAATTATCCATATGCATCCATCTCTCCAGCAACAAGTAAGAAGCTCATGCTTTATTCACGGACCTTGTTCGCTACATGTTAGACTAACACCTGGTTTTAAAAGAATACTGATTACTGCAATAGAAAATATTGCTCTCTAACATCCTTCAAAAATATCAAGCATATAGTCTGATACATTCGGTGCAACCTGCAAAAAAATGTCTGCAAGAGTTTTGCACTGTCAACTCTAAAAAAATTATCCCAGCAGACTTACTGTTGGTTCTCCTCTTTGGGGAAGAATTTGAAGGGGACACTCAAGTACAGAGGTTTTATAAGGGGGCACAGAGGTTTTAGAAGGGCTGGCAATTGTCAATGAAAGGGCTGAGTAATGTGCTGCTCTTATTTTAATTTTATAAAAGACATCAACCAAAGATATAAAATAACTTGCAATATGCTAAGGGTCATCCTAATTTATACATTCTTTATGAATCATCTAAAGAATTGATAACATTTTGACAATTTTTTTACCCTCCCCCCCTTCCTTTTCTTTAAAATAATATTAAACTCTTTTTATAAAATCAAAACATTCCTATTAAAATTTTTTTTTTGTACTTAGGTATTTTTTTTGCAAATAATTTCAAATGAGAATAAAATGAAACAAATACTCATCAAATTACTAATCACTCAATTACTTATCAAATAACACATGATTAAGTCAGGTATTTGAGATGAAGATAAAAAAGATAAAATATTTAGCAAGAAACAACCATTAATATGGTTTAAGACAGGATAATAGGTTTTATCAATCACCATGATCAAAGAATTTTAGAAAGTTGTTTTAAGAACTGTGAAACTATAACACTTTACCACTACATTTGGTGAAGCACCTTATCACATATAAAGCAAAACAATATTCATCATCAGGAAATCAGTAGATTACCAAGTATTCTAGCTCACTGGATGTACTAAAAGTGTATCAACAAACATTGAATTGCAATGATGTTAACAAAATAATAAATAATAATTGAGATATTTAAAAATTCTCATAAGTGCTTTACTTATAAAAACTATGGTTGTGAATGTGATAACACCAAATATTTATAGCACACAAAATAGTAACAACAACACTACTATACTTTTGTTCTTTTTTATTAATTAAAGTAATTAAAGTAATTTTAAAGTGTAAAAATAAAGTAATTAAAGTAATTTTGTACTTAGGCAGGACATATGTACACATGTCAGGTCCAGTGTTTTCCATGATTAAAAATTCTTTTATCCACGGAGCTTTAACCTAACAAGAAAATAACTTCGGATAAACAACTTAGATAAATTATGATTTTAAATAAAAAAGAACTAAACATTATTATAGATATTTACATATATAATTTAAAAAAATTGATTGGAATATGAAAAAGCCAAATTAAAAATAGTTAATTTAGTTTTACATTAATTTAGATTTTTTTTAGTTTTATTTATTAATTTAATTTAGATTTAAACAGAACAAAGATTTTGTTCATGAAAAAATGTGCTTTAAAATTTCTAAAAATTCCATTTTGTTTTTATTGAGCTAAAAAAAAAATGTTCAAAAAATATTTTTAATAAATAAATTTTTTTTTGTAAAATGTAATTGAAATAACAGCAACTTGATTGCAGACTAAAAACTAGATCTCCTGGAACCTCAGTTTCTACTAGCAACTAAAATTGCTACTTTCTATGTTTTATAACAAAAGTCTCAAAACATGTTAAAAACGTTTTGGTGCAATTGACCTGAAAAATCATTGGATGTTACACATTAAAATCACACTTATGAAGTAAAAAATCAACTTGTGAAAGCGATTGACACAATTGATTCTGGGTTCAAACTGGATTTGAAAAGTTTAAAAAGTTAAGATTTCTCATTCTAATGGAGCATTAAAAACAATTGAAGACCTGGAAAAACGATCAAGCTACATTTTTATTGTTTTGAGTAAATTAGATTTTAAACTTCAAAAAGCCGTAGCTCACTTATTTGTTAAGCTAAAAATCTGTGTAATTTGATCGGTTTTCTAGTTACATAGTCAATTATTATATGGTTAAACTGCAGCCGAATATAACAGGGGCAAAAACCCAAAAAAAGCAAAAATGTAGCTTGATGGTTTTTCCACTGTGGTATTCAATTGGCTTTTTTTATGTTGCCATGGGACCATGCTTAAATTTACTTAATTAACAATTTTTGTATAACTCAATTACTGGAGTTATACAAAAACTGTTAATTAAGAAAATTTAAAATATGTTTTCTGAAATTTAAAAACTGAAAAAGGAAATTCAGATATTATTTTATAATCCAAGTAAAATGGTTAAAAGATTTCAATTTTAACCTTTTTTTTTTGTAAGTTTAGTTGTCTTAATAGCAAGATTAATTGCAAAATTGTAACTGCTAAAGAAACAGTTTTAATATTATTTTCCTGCTGATAGATGACTGCATCATGCAGACATAAAATGCTAAATATTTTTTATGAAAATCTTTCCTTTTAAATTTAGATTTTAATTATGGAAATAAAAAATAGCTTCTTTACCTTTAGTATATGACCTCTGACAGGATACATTTCATTGTCATTTAAAAGTTGCTTAGACCCAAGACCTGTACAGTTGACAAGGACATCACATTCTCCATAAAACTTCAAATAAACAGCAAAAATTTCAATTTATAATAATAATAACAATAATAATAATAATAATAATAATAATAATAATAATAATAATAATAATAATAATAATAATAATAATAATAATAATAATAATAATAATAATAATAATAATAATAATAATAATAATAATGATAACAATAAATGTAAAAAACACAAAACGCTTGAAAATAAACATAAAAAAACTTCATCCAAATGTAATATGTTAAACAAATAATAGGAGAAAACAATGATCTCTTTACCTCATCAAATGTTTGAATTTCTCTTTGATATATCTTACCTCCTAGTTCAGTAAATCTAAAAAAATAAATTAAAAATGTATAGGGAAAGAAAAAAAGACTTTAAAAAAAATTAATAATAAATTTACATTAAATAAATTGTTCATCAAAGGATATTGTATACCAAGCTCCCATTAAACATTGTTGCTACTTTATCAAAATCCTGGGCAATTAAAATTGAAGTAAAAATACAGAGCACATATACATATTTACTTTTTAGTGAGAAATGGCAAATATTTCTTTCCTTCAATGAACACTGATGTGAAACATGAAGCAGATCTGCACAACATGAGAAAAAAAACTCATTTAAAATGTTTCTTTACAGTAACAAAAATTGATACATCTCTGTGTTGTGAACTTTGTAAACATTTTAACAAAATATTTCTATTATAAAACAAGAAAGCAAACTAAAAAAGTTTTTAGAAAAGTAAATCATAAGATAATTTGCTTTTTATGAACTGAAATTCATAAAAATTGAACTTTACATAGCACACAGGTTTTATTGGAATAAAAATATGTACTTAATCCATGATGGAAATCTTCTTGCCACATCATGGTCATCCAAAATATGATAATCTAATGGGATACTTGACCAATAGGGAAGCTAAAAAAAAGATCTCTAATTTTCAAAAAAAAAAAAAAAATTACTAAAACATCTGACACATGTGAAATTTTAGAATAACAATTTTTTAAAAAACTTATTTTTTTAAATGTTTTAAAATATAATAAAAAAAAGGCAAGAGATTTGACGCTGTAAAGTAACTGATATAAGGGTTTGTTGATTTCTATTACCACAGTAAAAAAATAACATCTATTACCACAGTAAATATCAATTACCACAGTTAAAAGATTGGAGAAGAATAGTTATTTAATGTCTACAAAATAATTGCTATAAATGCTTGTTGCTACAATTTTCACAACCATAGAAACAGTAGTTTCCCAACAAAACACCCAGAAGTTCACAGTAAGTTAATTCAGTTTTTTAATTTCACAACTAAAGATTTATGTCCAGTTTTTAACTAGACAACAAATAACCCAGAAGATTTTTCTACAAACGACATCAAGTGGTTAGAAAAATTAAATTTAATTCAATTTGCATAACAGAAAAAAACTTACCTCAAAAGGAGTATCGATACTACAATTATAACCCTGGCATGTCATAAAACCATGCTTCCCTGAGTCAGGATTTGTGCAAATTTCATTCAGAACATAATCATAGGTTGATTTACACCATTTCCTTTAAATAAAATTCAGCTTACATGACTAACATTATCAAGAACAATAATTAACAAAGCAATATTTAATTGTTAAAAAATCTTGTCAGTTACTCAAGTCTTCTTATTTGTATTGGAACTGTCATAACCTTTGAAAAAATATCTTATTGTTACTAATTACTAGGGAAAGTGAAATAATATTTTATCATTCATGAGATTTTGTTATCCTAAATATTGCTATACTTACAAAACAAGTTCTACTGGTGTTTCACCAGGTATAAAAGGTTCCCACAACCCTGCAGCTCCGTCACTTGTGAGATTAGGACTGAAATCCTTTGCATAGACAGTAACATCTATTTCTGGAAATGACTGTTTTAAATGATATGCAGTTGACATACCCATAATTCCTGCACCAACAATAATTACTTTAACCATATTGGTAAATTACTCCAGTGAAACTAAATTGTGTGTTATCTCCTAAAAACACTGTTCTTTGATAACAAATAATTGAATATTGAATATCTTTTTGATTTTAAATTTTAATTTAAACAATCATTAAAATTACTAAATACTTGGAATATTTTTTTTCTAAAAAGCCCCTGACGTTACTCCTATTTGCATCTATGGTTTTGCATGAGACCTCTTAAAAAAGATCCAATTCCTCTAATGTAATTTCAAAGAGCAAAGATATCTCTTTACATAATTTTGCTGCTACTAAGCTGTGTACCAGAGCATCTTGACTTCAAAACAATGTGCTTACTATTTCAAGAGAATATTATCAATTACTGTTTCAGAATGAGTGATTATGCATGATGGCTGTATAATAAAAAGAGAATTTGAAACCATCGATTCTATAAAATATCAAGTCTAAAGTATTACGAAACCTAAATCGTTAACTTCTCATTGTTTTTTTATTTGCATATTTGTACAGGTATGCATGTGAATATACATGTATTATTTATTTTACCTTTGATTGCTTATTGTCGCTAATATCTTTTTCTATTGCCATTTTACGCTTCTATAAAATTTAATTAAACTATTTGAATTTATTGTAATAAATTTTTTTAGGATGTCTTTTTCGTGCATCATTTCTTAAAAACACGAAATATACATTAACCCTTTCCTATCCTCTGAATGTAAAATAATGAACTAAAAATTTAGCTTGCGTTAACTGACCCAAACAAGTCCAATTCTCGGAAAGACTAATTATCAAATCTTAACTTTCCGTAGATGAAAATACTGCGGAGTTAAATGGAAAACAGACAGTTTCTGTATTTTATTCTCCAGTAAAAATCCCATTTAAATTTTTACTATCATTTTGAGATTTTTACTCCCTATATAAAAATATATTTTGCAGCTAAATGTTTTACGCGACCACGTTGTATTTTGTCAATACCTTAAATCTTTTAAAGATTGCGGTTTCTTGAAAAGCAATAGAGAAGCAATTCAATGCTCTTTATAATTAAGTCTTTCCAACACCAAAGAAATATTTTTACGTTCTTCTTTTATAGAAGTTGAATTTCCTATAGATATAGAGCCATACTCATTTCTGTTGAGTCACAGTACACACTTTAAACTTTTTTTTTATTACTATCAATAAAAAGAGGCTTGGTTTATATTTTTTGTAAACCCATCTTTTGTATAATACCTTAAACATTATTACAGTAAACTATATTCTCTTCAGAGGAAAGATGAGAAGTAAATTTTTTTCACAAGTACAAAAAAATGTAATATTTGGATCAGGTATGAGTGGTTTTTTTTTTCTTTTTTCACACAAGATGTAAAAATCTCAGAAGACTCTTTCGAGAGATTGTTATGACACTGGTGACTGATTAGAGTGTGATGAGGCCATTGCTCAGAAGACAGTGTTGGATATAACCACTTGTCCCGGTGTGCTGAGTTTATACCGGTAATGGTCACCGTCAAATCATGGATATCTTGAATTTAAGAGTAGATCTTTTTTCTCTGGACCATATCGCAATGAGACAACACAATTTAAGAATACATTGTTTTATATTTACAGCCATTGTTTTAATTCAGAAAAAAAAAAGATTAATGTGTTAGTTGAGACTGACTTAATATGCAGCATCAGCTTAAATGCATGTAGCTTGAAAAATCTCACAAACAAGAGCGGCTACACGAAAATTAATTTGATTTTTGAAATAATTGGATGTGCTTCATTTATGGGGGAAGATAACCAAGTACAGAGTAAATATACAGCGAAAACAAAGTGGATGATCTAGTCATTCAGAGTGAAAGCAAAGTGGATGATCTGGTCATGCAGTTTAAGGCTCTATTTATTAAATAAGTATTTTATATTTCTATAAAACTCAGCTGGAATTCACTTTTGTTGTTGTGATGTACAGTTAAAAATCTTTTGCTTATGAATTTAGTTCATGAGTTTTAAATAATTTTATGTTGTTTCAGTCGATGTAGTTTTAATTGGGGAATATAATTCTAAAAAAGATAATAAGTTTAATATGATTTAATACTTTTAACAGGGAGTAAAAAAACGTGAGTGGAAAAATTTTATAATGCACCGGAGTTTACACTGGTTATTTAAAGTTTCATTAGAAATACTAAAATGGTCAAAATGTAAATTAGCTTCGCGTTAATAACTTTGAAGATGAAATTGAATAGAACTTTGTTTATTATTCTGATTTGGGTTGTAATTGAAAAATTTAACAACTTTTTTTTGCAAAGTTTTAACAATTTAGAACCTTTATTATAAAAGCAGAGCGAACAATTTCCTGGTGTTTAAAACTTTGTTAGTAATACTAAAATGGCTACAACTTTTTCCGATGTTGTTTAAAGTTTTTGAAAAGTATGTCCAATTGTGTTCACAATGTTGTGTTTCCACGTTAAAAAATAAGATAAAAGGGATTTAGTACTTGGATTAAATTTTTGGTTTGTTCACTAACTTGTTGGATAAATGAGGAATTATATACCGAATGGTTCAAGCACTTTACTTTATTTGTATAACCAAAGACTAGACCAGATCCAGTTTTGTTATTAATGAGTGGCTACACTAGTCACACCAGGAATCTAGACTTGATTCATCTTGTAACGGAAAATAGTGTCAATATCTTAACATTTTCTAGTAATTGTACTCACAGACTGCAACCACTTGATGTTTCTATTTTTCGCAGCTTGAATTCTAGTTATGAGGAGGAGATTAAGTCATCTTTGCAAAAACGCGACAGATGTGCACTGAGAATGATGTTCCTAAACTCTTTACAAACGCATTTGGCAAGATAGCAAATATACAAGTAGCAGTGATTGAATTTATGAAAACAGTCATTCACTCATTCAATTGTTATGCTATTTCAGTGGAAGATTTTGTCTGCTACTAATGGTGAACCTCCCATGCCAGTGGTTACACTGTAGTTGCGTCATTGTGTAATTCATTGCGCACAATGAATATGTAGTTCAATGACTATATATGGCTCGTTGTGCATAATTCATTGTGCACAATGAATTAAGAATTGATATTTAAATTGTAAAAGCGCATGAACGTGAGGATGAAATACATAACGTATATAGAATGTAGTCGTCTTAATATTACATACACCTACATGATTTCTTTAACACTGCACAAAGTATTTCAACCAAAGTGACTATGTACAACTTCTTTTTTGCTAATTCCTTAGAAATCGGCAAATAATCAAATCCTATTGAGAAAAATAAAGATAGGTCACTTGGAGATACTCACTTCTAGCTTATTTAAGATCGAGTTATCTAATGCTAAGAAGGCAAAGGCTAAAAAAGAGTATTGCAAAATAATGAGAGTTGAAGTCAGAGAAAAGAAAATTTAAGCCAATATTTCCTAATGAAAGCTGTTGGACGATAGAACATAGAACTACAGTAAAAAAAAGTATGGGAACTGCAGTATAAATAGAGTATGTGGACTACTAAGGAATAAAACGTATATGTGGGAAAATTAGGAATCATACTCGTTGAAGCGGATGAGGAGTTACTAATGAAATAAAAATTAATCTAACGAAATCTGCAGAATGGCTGCAATATGTTTTTATGAGAGCTGTGCTGAAGAATATGGGATTGTCGAAGATGATAATACATTTACATTTGGTAACTGTATTGGCGCTACTTAATCACGTAAAAGTCATTTTTTTTGTTTGATTTTTGTATCACAAATGATACAAATGATACATGGCTATAGGCGCGGATACAGGAGTTTGTAACTGTGTGGCCAAATTTTATTTTCCAGGTTGAAACTTCGATTAAAGATCGATATTTTAATATTTTTTCACAGCATTTATTGATTGAATAAAACGTCGGTAACGTATAACAAGAACCGTTATGGCCATGTCAGGAATCTTTATAGCCAAATCCGTAAATTACGGCAGACAAATCAAAATTTTTAGGGATATTCCTTAAGCGAAAAAACCCATAGCTAACGTGGCTGCAGTTAAATTTAAACTATGTGGGGATTGCCATAATAGCCACCCCTTAGATCTGCGCCTGCGCTATGTAGTTCTAATAAGGTGCTATAATCTGTTTACATGTATTTATGCTTGATAGATTTCATTAATGAATTTTATTTGGACATCTATGTCCATATTGCAAACGAGGCATGTCCATTTACAAACACTTGCTTGCAATATGGATTACTCCAAAATAATATTTATTTGGCAACTACCTCATCTGTTATAGTTCTTCAATTAACAAAACTCATCTGTTTTTAAAGGAATTGTAGCAGCTTATAATTAAAAACTAACTTTGTATAGTTTGCATTCATCGTTTAGAAAAATTAAACATAATTCTTTAGAATGCCTCTTTATTAGCTGCACCAACCCTATATATATACCCTATATATATATATATATATATATATATATATATATATATATATATATATATATATATATATATATATATATATATATATATATATATATATATATATATATATATATATATATTTTAGTTTTATTTTTTTTTATTTTTTATNAAAAAAAAAAAAAAAAAAAAAAAAAAAAAAAAAAAAAAAAAAAAAAAAAAAAAAAAAAAAAAAAAAAAAAAAAAAAAAAAAAAAAAAAAAAAAAAAAAAAAAAAAAAAAAAAAAAAAAAAAAAAAAAAAAAAAAAAAAAAAAAAAAAAAAAAAAAAAAAAAAAAAAAAAAAAAAAAAAAAAAAAAAAAAAAAAAAAAAAAAAAAAAAAAAAAAAAAAAAAAAAAAAAAAAAAAAAAAAAAAAAAAAAAAAAAAAAAAAAAAAAAAAAAAAAAAAAAAAAAAAAAAAAAAAAAAAAAAAAAAAAAAAAAAAAAAAAAAAAAAAAAAAAAAAAAAAAAAAAAAAAAAAAAAAAAAAAAAAAAAAAAAAAAAAAAAA
>QPEY01000032.1:182761-190723 GCA_014706445.1 Hydra viridissima
TCCAACTGCAGAGCAAAGTGTTGTGGTTATGCTAAAATCAGCGCACAACAATTCCTCACGAGAAAGTATATTCAGCAATCATACAAGGTGCGATATGGCGAGCGTGTGTGGAAACAAGGGTCAGAAAGTAAAATTTCAATGTGAAAGCGGATTTAGGTTTAGTTTTTTTTTCTTTCCTATTAAATTTAAGGAAAATTTAATTCGAGTAAATCCAGTCTGTTAGTGGAAACAAGGGTCAGAAAGTAAAATTTCAATGTGAAAGCGGATTTAGGTTTAGTTTTTTTTTCTTTCCTATTAAATTTAAGGAAAATTTAATTCGAGTAAATCCAGTCTGTTAGTTTCTATAGCAACTCGAAAATGTCTGCTTACCTTTGATCCAAGTTCAGAATTTTGAAGGATACCAACAAAATCCAATAAAATCTGTGCGAGAAAAAACATCTCTCAAGAGATTTTCCGAGACAAATGACAAGCATTTATTTGGTTTCTCTCTCATTCTTTTTATTCGTATAGAAACAATAATCGTATTGGTTTGGGACACATTTTGTTAATTGGTTTGGGACAAAATAAATCAAAACTATTCTTAGGTTTGGAAAAAAAGAAATAATTTTTATTATGTTCGTATTTCAGTTTGGACGAAATAAACTGCAATTGCATACCAGATTGCAACTCCAAAATTAAAACAGACACGAATGTCAACGGTAACAAATTTTTTTGTTTTTTGAATTTTGAAAATTTATACTTTTAAAAGTTTATCGCACTAAGCAATTTAGGAAGGCTATGCTATTTGTTGTTTTATTGACTCGAAAATGTTTAAAATTTATGAACTATGAAAGAAAGCGCCTTACGAAAAAGCATTTCATGTAGACGTATCACGAAGAAAGCTGATCAAATAGTGACAATTACCACAAAGGCATATGGAACAAGCAGACTTCTGGACACTAAGTAAATAAAAAGTTGACAAATAAACACTGATAATTAAGGAGTTCGAAAGGCTTTAAAAAACTCGGGAAAATAACAAAAAGAAATGTGGAGAAATTGTTTTAAGAGAGGCATGTGAATACCTTAGTTTTAATTTTAAAAATGGAGATTTTATTTTTGAGAACTTTGAAAGTGTTCTTAGTTTTTGTTCATTTTCTTTAATTGTAATTATCAATTTAATTTTCATTATTTTTGAAAATTTCAAATTTTCCAAGAATCAGTTTTAAATAAGACTTTTTCAAGGATCCTGGTATCTGAATTTTGGTGCTACGGTTTTTCTCCGCGAATGATTTTTTTTTTGTCAAGCTTTAATTATCAAGTAAAAAATCGAGTTAAAATTTTTTTTTTTACAAGCGATTAAGTTTGTATATGTGATTAATTCACACTCCGAGATCTCTGGGTTATAAGATTACTGTTAGCCGTATTTGACGCAAGTAGTTAAACTGATTGTTGATTAGTTTTTTATTTTATAGATCGAGGTAATGGAAAGAAGATGGTCCCGCTTGCAGTTTTGTTTATAGCACTCGTAGTCGAGTTTTTCATTCTCATTTTGATTACAATAACTTTTCATAAAGTGTTTTACAAACTGGCAGATATTTTTAAAAGTCGCTGTAATGACACCCATTGCAGTAGACGAGGGGAACAGAGATGCGGAAATATTGAACAAGAAGCTCAAAGCTTGAATATCTAAGCTTTTTTAAAAACTTTTAAACATTTTTTAGAAGAAATTTTTAGTACTATATACTTTTGAAATTTCTGAATTGGTTGTGTATTTATTAGTAAAATAGAAGAAATATATGTTTATCTATGAAATTTTATGATTAAAAAAAGATATTTTAGGTGCTAATGTAAAAAAAGCATCTTGGAAAAACATCTTTGAAAAATATCTTTGATTTAACTAAGTTACGAGCTTTTTCATGACGGAGTTATTGAGAAGCAAGACGGCGGATTAGGTGAGTTTTGGCTCAACTAGGTGGCCTAAATCTTCATCTTAGCATTTTAGAGTTTCTGTTTAAATAAGACAAGATTCCTCATTTGCCTAACAGTTGGCAAGAAAATCATCTTCGCTCAAGAAGCAAGAGAGACGGTAGCTAAGAGGTTACCAGAATGCTGTAAGCAGACTTCTCGGTTATTGATCACTTAAAAAAAGCACAAATACGATCAAATCTTATTATCGATGATAAAATATTGCGTATTGTATCGATACAACACGATACGCGAAAGAAAAGTATGCAGTGTTGTACTGGATGTTCCTAAAAATACTTGAAACATGCTAAAAATACTCGATACATCTTTTGAAAGCCTTAATAACGCGTAATCACGTGCTGCTAACAATAAATATTTTCATTGCTGTCCACGACATAACGTCAGGAAGTTGAAAGTACACGAAGTTTAACTTAATTTGCGTACAAAACTTAATGCTGCCGGATTTTTTAACAGTAAATCAATAATAAAAAACTTAATGCTGCCGGATTTTTCAACAGCAAATCAATAATAATAGTAGTTTATTTTAAAAACGAGCGTTGAATGATACGATCAAGTAGGATGTAAATAGGACTATCAGCTACATATCTACAACCAAAAGCAACTTATATCCGTTATATTGTTCTAAAAATCTATTCAGTTATCCGTTATGGCTACTAGTGACGTAAATTTAACATATAATAATAAAGACATTATTTTTAATACCTGAATGGTCTGGTTTACTTAACAGATTGAAGACAAGGAAGCCTAGAAGAAAAGAAGGTTTTTGAAATAAAATACAAAGACAAAAAGATTTTTAAAATGCTTGGAGTTAGTTTCCACATTATCTGAGAATATTGTTAAAAATTCCAGATTTTAGTTTATAAATTACGATGCTCCTTCATGATTTGCAACTATATTTTTTTTTTGTTCATTTTTTAAATAAAACTTTAAGATTAAATAAGCAATTCATATTCTTTTTTTTTTTAATTTTGTATTTTAGCTTAAATTTATTGAATATTAGCTTCAAAAAAATTGCGTCTTTACAGTAAAAATGCAATTGCAATTTTACCGGTTGTGAAATCACGTTTTTGCTTGTTTCTAAAATTATCAAATGTTTTTGTTAATTTTTTTTTAATATCATTTAATCTGACTAAATAACATTGATTTCTAAAGGTCATCCAGTTACAAAATAATCAGAGAGCACCCCAAGAGAATTATTCGTCGTTTTCTTTGAATGTTCCATAAGCTCTAAACTAGCACTATTCACCACACGGAGTGTTTGTCTTTTTATAATAACAATTTTGAATAACTTTTGCACTCTACAAAGCTGTAATAACATAGTTCTAAAAGTAGCTTGAAAAAGTCTTGTTCAAAAATCTCTTTCATTAAATGAAACTATGTCATCATTTAAACAACAAAGATCTAATAGCTTTTCTTGTTTCCACCAAGTAATGTTATTGCGACAATAAAAACATGCTTGCCATAACATATATTTTAACTTAGTTGTGAAATATCTGAGGTGCTAAATTTAAAAAAAATACGTTCATTTTTGTCCATCGCGTCTCCAAATAATTCCGATTTTTCTCCAAATAATTTAGAAAACGATTTCTCAGAGGTCTGATTCGTTTTATGTAGTTAAAAAAAGTTCTGTTCTTTGATTTTCAACGTTGAAGTACATTTATACAATCTCTTTCCAAGCACCAGCAAAAGTCAGCCATTATGTTTTTATCTTAGCGTGCTTATGAAATCCCCCTCCTTGTTTATCAATTACATCACCTTTCAGGGAAAATTAACATTACTTACTTTAATTGCGGACCATTTCTCCATTCTCCATTCAGACCCATAAAACCTGGTCGTGAAAATAATGATATAGGCAAACCATCCTTTACAACAAACTCTATGATCTGTTTTTTTAAATTTATCTACTGTCATTATCACAGAGACTTTGTCACTGACAAAATATCTTGAAATTGATATCTGCAAGGTTCTCTGCTCCCTTACTTGGCTGGAAGTGCTGGCCACTGGTTCATTACTTTGGGTGCATTCTTTCTCTTTAACTGCATTTAATATTTCAGAATGAAAGCACTGTAAATCTTTCTATAGATTGAAAGCTCTTTTAGGAGCATTCTTACCTTTGCCTGCATATGCATTGATCTTGACTCCACAGCATTTGTTTTCATCTGGATTATTTTTTATACACTGACAAACAAAATGTTTTCCATCTTAAGGTATAGGTAATTGTTCAAATACAGCAGATTTAACTGGAGGCTTTTTTGATATTGTATATTTTTTTAAATTGTGTGCTCACAATTCAAAAGACAAAAGCTGTGAAGTGAAATGAAAGCTGGATCTGATTGCCAGGGGCAACTGGACCACTTCTAATTTACACCAGTTTGATAAATAACTCCCTTGGTGTCTTAACGTAATAGCTTCACTTTTTGCAGACTACAAATTTACATAAGAGGTTCACAACTGAGTACACGTGCTAAATTCACAACCATACAAAACAGCACTTCTTTATAATGTCCTACTTGATCATGAGGCTGCATTGTAGTGAATAAGGAGAATATATATATTGGAACTTATCCTCTTTCTGTGTGTGCAGTAATAAACAATGTAAAAGAGCTTACAATGCCAAACACAAGTAGCATAGTGATAACTGTTATTCCTCATGTACTATCACTTCACAAAAGAATAATGCAAAGTTAATTGAATACTTACAGTCTTTTTGTTCTGTGAAGCAGCTCTTTTGTGCTTGGTGGTGGCATGCCTAGCTTTCTACTAAAAATATGCAGCTACTCCCATTATGTTTGGATATCCTACAGCTATCAGAACATGCTGGGACTTGTAGTTTTGTAACAACTGGAGGGATAGAGTTTGACACATGTGTTTTAGACTGACAGAACATAAAATATTTTAATAAGTAACATCTATAAAATCCATAAAAATTATGAAACTTTGAAAAATTTTTTTTAAGCTGGAGTTGGAGTCAGTACAATTTTTTAACTCCAGCCTTTCCAACTTCTGGCTCTAACTCCTGCCAAAATGAGCTCCAACTCCAACTCTGACTCCACGATTCCAACTCTGACTCTACAGCCCAGGTCAAAATGCCATTGGGTCAAAAAAAATGCCAATATTATAAAGTTTGGCATCAACATAACAAAAACAATGCTGATTTAGTTGAGGAGAATAGAAACATGCAAATATTTGGTTCTGAGGCATTTACAGCAAGTGCAGAAGTTTTGCGGACATCTAAAGTAATTACATGCATTAATAACACGCGCCAATATTTCTAGTTTCTGTCAATATAAGCAGAGATTTTCAGGTTATTGTGTGTCTGGCAGCTGTACACTGGTGTTTTAACAACATATGTTATATTATTTCGTTTAGTGCCTAAAGAGAATTTAAAAAATATAAATGTTACAATGCGAGGTAAAGACTTCACTGACGTGGAAAAAACCCAAATATGCTTGGCGTTGAGGAAAAGTTCTCTCCAAAGCGCATAACCAGATCAAAAACTAGGGTTTTTAAAGTTCTTGCAGGAAATAAAAATTTTCCTTTTGAAATATATCCTTTAAGTAAAAAGCATATTGGTAGGACTGAGGAACACTCTAGTTTCTTCAAAAAACGAAACGATGCCTGAACGTTATTTAAGGACAGAACAAAAAACCTTTGGACCTTTTTGAAACTCGTCAATCAACTTTCTTTATGCAAGATAGCGAACGTTGCCATACATCAAAACAATGAATGGCATGGTTCTTTAGCAAAGAAATTAAGGCGGTGGATTGACCCAGCAACAGCTCAGATTTCAACCCAAAAGAAAGCGTTTGGAAGGAAACGAAATCAAAGATACGTCATCCGATTCCGAAAAATTAACTTACTATACAATTTATTTTGTGCAGTAAGTTAATTTTTCAATTATTTTGCTAGTAAATTTATTTATTTTTTGTTTGCACTACAAAGTAAAACTTAAAATATTTGTATATTTAAATCTTTTGTTTTGTTTCAAAGGATTGTGGAAATGCGATCCACGAAATTAATGTTGAAGTACAAATGATTGTTGATGTTTATGAAAGCGGCTTAGGGTATAGAAAACTTGCTGAAAAATATAATAAAGCAAGGCAACAGCACTATCAATACAAAAATATAATAAAAAGGAAAGTGTGCTAAACAGGCTGACCATTAGAAAAACATCTAGAGAAGAAAAGCCTACTGAAGGTAAAATAAAGCGAAAACCATTCATTTCGATACCAGTTAACATTTCAGTTAGAGCTATTAAATAGAAACTAATCATGAAACGTTTCTGAACAAACAACACAACATAGACTTTGCAATGCAAGTTTTTTTGGGTTCCGTGTCACCAAAAAATCCTTCATTTCAAGAGAATATTAATTAAAAGCAAAATAAATTTTGTTTTTATCGCATTTAAATCTTGATTCATGATTCGTAATTTTTGTAGTATATTTTACAACTTTGCTGATAAGAGCATGCAAGATTAAAATAAACATAAGAATACCGAATTTATTCTAAGCATTTAGCAGTAAGATTAATCAATTCACTGGTGAACTTGACGTCCTAAAATCTGTTTGAAGTCACTTTAGACATAAGTCTTATCGTTCATTTATATGCAGCCGCTAAACTTGGTCACGATCTTGCTGTGCAGCACACGAACCTATTTTTTGACGAAAGAGGGTTCCTTATCATTTCTGTTGGTATAGTAAATGATACTGTAGATCAAGCAGAAGCCAGCTTTAAATGCGTGTTCTTTTCACTGTGTCATTTGTCGTTCCAAATACTATATTCTTTTTCTTATTATTTTTATTATTGATTGCACTGCACAACAAAAGTTAAGTAAAAAGCAAAGCAAAAATGTCAGCTTTCTTAGATCCGGATCCAGATCCTAACTCGTATCCAAATGAAACGCGTGAAATAAAAAAAAGAATTACATTCGGACTTAATAAAAATAAACTTGATAAAAATAATTTCTTAAAGTCTTAACATTAGTAATATATTAGCAAATTTATATTAGCTCTAATACTTTATAGGCCGGGTGAATAAAAATGAGCATTTGCTTTTACTCAGTAATTGTTCAGCTTTACGTGAATAAAAACTTCAGCAGTTTTCCTCATATTTTTATTCACGTAAAGGTAATAATTTACTCAGTAGTTGCTCAATTTTACGTGAATAAAAACTTAAGAAGAGTTGTTGAAGTTTTTATTTACGTAAAGCTGACCAATTACTGAGTAAAAGCAATTGCTCTTTTTTATTCACCTGGCCTTGTAATAATAACTAAGTAAATGTAAAGCTTACTAAGTAAAACTTATTAATTAAATGCATGAATAAAATTCAAACCAGTCATTTTTAGTTTATAATAAAAGTTTAAGGCCATCAACCACCATTATTTTTTGTTAAAAATTTGATGAGTAGAGCAGAAACGTTATCAGAATGAAGAGGTGCAGTTCACTCAGTCTTGAAATAAGCATTTCGAGGACCTGAGGCTAATTTAAAGCTCGAACACCGTTAATTTTGGTTATTGTGAGGAGGGAAAATGATAAAATTGTAAATATTATCTTTAAGTTTTACACAGTATGTAAAAGGAAGAAACTGATAATATCACGTGTGTACTTTTTTTTCCTTCCGTGACACTAACCTCTCTTGTTTAATTTAGAATAGAGAAAACTGTTTTAATTATTAGCTGAGAATTCTTTTTTATTTCTAACTTAAAGATCTCTTATTTCATCGAAAAAAAGAATTGAAGCTGTATCTTTGTTCAATTTTATAGAATCCAATAAAATTTTTGCTAGAATAAAACAGTAACTGATCATGAAGTAACTATATAACATAAATATCATAAATATGGAACAATTTTGTAATATATAAAAAAAATTTTACATTTATGATATCAAGTTATGCTGTAAATTATTGTTAAATTGTCTCTAAAATATATCATCATCATCATCATCATCATCATCATCATCATCATCATCATCATCATCATCATCATCATCACCATCATCA
>QPEY01000032.1:197567-231466 GCA_014706445.1 Hydra viridissima
TGTGTCAACTGCGTATCTTTGAACTCACTTCAAACCTAATTAACTGTTTTATTCAAACTGCTCCTAATTTTTTGTGTAGTCACAAAAATAAAGTTAGAGCTCTACAACTTTACAGATCTCATTTTCTCACATATACGCAGCAGAAAAATGCTAGGAGCAGTCAAAATAAAATATGACCCTGAAAACGGGACACCCTAATATATATATATATACAGTGGTGGAAAAAATAATAAATTTTGTTTAAAGTAGGCGGAAATTTACTGGAAAAAATAATAAATACAGAAATGGTTATTTCGATTGTATATTTGAAAAAATCAAGAAAACTCAATGTTTATAAAACAAATATTTAACAAAAGTAATTTAAAACAATTAGGAACAAAACCAAACTTTTCTTTTTTTCTGAAAAAGGTTTATCAAACACTTAATATAATATCTTCCAAAGTTGTCTAATATTTTGCTGCATGTCCTTCTTTTTTTTTTAACTTCGATTAGTCTTTTGGGCATGCTGTTGACCAATTTATGGCTTGTTGATAGTGGAATAGCGTACCATGATGCTTTCACAGCTTCCCACAGATCCCTTTTGTTCCGAGGCTTTTGTTTTGCAATCTTATCCTTTACAATTTTCCATAAACTTTCTATTGGATTTAAATCTGGTGATTGTACTGGTCAATCCATTTGTCTTATACCATTATTTTTGAACCATCTCTTTGTATATGTTTTGGATCGTTATCTTGTTGAAATATCTAGAGCAGCGGTAGGTTATCCTCTTCCTACGAGGTATTAACAATAACCGGAGTCAAACACATATTTGAAAAGTAATAACAGTTGAAAATTAAAGAAAACAAAAAGATTAATCATCACTGTATTTATTATTTTTTCCAGTAAACTTCCGCCTACTTTAAACAAAATTGTTAGAAACATGAGAAAAATTGAAAAACAAATCATAATTTTTCTAAAAATATAGTTTTTAACAATAAAGCTTATAAAAACATAAAAATTAATATCAGTTAACATCAATTGCTGTGAATAAAAAGCATTTTTCTAAATGTTTAGNATGCCATAATAATTCACTTCAAATCTCGACTGATTCATCAACAAAGAATGAATTAGCAGTTGTTAAAAATAATATTGTTAAAAATTGATCAAAATTGTTTGTGCAACATGCATTTGGAATTTTGTTCCAGTCTTTTTATTCCAGCGAACAGGTTGAAAAACTAGGAGCAGGGATTTTATCATTTAAAACTAGTTATAAAACTGTAATTGCTTTAAGAGAGATAGAAAAAAATTGTTCTGGTTCCGAAAAATTCTGTAGTCTCCTAAACTTACCTACTCTAATAAACGTAATAGTATTTAATGGCAATCAAAATAAAATCCATAGCATTAAACAAAGAGTAACTGTTATGAAAATAAGTGTTGCATTAGCAGTAATTTCCTTAAATAATGGCATTTTTGGTATATTAAAATATTTAAATAACTAAACAAATATTACAACAGGCAGATTTGCTACTTATTATCATGCTATTCACTATTTTATTGACAATGAATTGGAAAAGAAGTCGCTTGGCTCTAAAAACAAAGACGAAAGCAACTTCGTGCACAATGAAAAGGTTTTACTAACGCAATAACAACAAAACGAAGGTGTTTCATTATGAATTAGGATAATGAAAAAATGATAATGAAAATTTTTTATTTGTTTTTTTTCTTACTTTGCTCTAAACAAGAAAAATATCCTTTCAAAAAATTCAATTCTTCTTTGCTGTTCCGATACCAAAACTAGACAATGACTGATTTTCTTTAAACCGACAAATGACATGACCTAAAAAACCATATGACACGAGACAAAGCGAAAAATAACGAAACTTTACAGATGCTTTTCTCCTTTAAAAACGATACCTTACCGAATATTTTCTCTCGACTTTCAGATATTTCTAACTAAACAGTACATTTTTTTAGTTTCTAACTGAAACCAAATAATAATTAACAAAATTTTTTTATTCTTTTCTATTTTTATTCTTTTTTTATTTTTATAATTGTTAAGTGAGATAAAATGTTTTACTTTAATAGCTTTTAATAAAGTTCAGATTGAGGCAAAATTAAATCTAGCAAGAACTTTTCCGAACTGAATCATTTATTTTTCAAAATTCTTCTAAATATTCAACCTTAACTATTTTGAAGTTTCTGAGGTATATTTAGTAATCAAATTAAAAAAAAAAAGAACCTAACTAGTAATATTAAAGTATCAAATGTTCCAGGTGTGGGTGTGGCCAGATGAGATTTAGTAATAGCAATTTAAGCAATGGGAGGTACTAACGATTCTATTGACACTAATTACCATAGCTAAACGTTGACCTTATCATAGTTTTGCTTCTGGTTGAAGCTTCGTTCTCTCGAACGAAACAATGTTTTCTCCTGCTGAAAAGACACGCTCCGAGGAAAACAACGAAGAAGGTACACAAAACCATATGCGAGCACTTTTTGCCAGAAGTGGAATTTGGGTCTCGTGTTTTTGGCACCGTTGTTGGATTCAATTTTGACCATTATGCTCGGCAGCACTTTAACAAGCTCAAAATTATTTGCGGGTGGATAAACCTCTGACAAAATGCCTTCATCTCGGCCAGGACCTCTGATAAAATGACTTTATCCCAGGCCAGGACGAAAATTTGTAAATGTCTCATTGAAGCACTTTTGATCGTAAAATTTCTGGAATTTGAACGGGTAGCAACTGGAGTTTGTGTTTAGCTAAACTTTATCTGTATTGAAAAAGCAAACAGTTACGGGTCTTAATGATGAAATTTTTTTAGTACTAATCCGATAGTAATTAAATAATAATGCAATGCTGTATTATTTAGATATTAATTTTGTTGGTTTACCATGCTTTTATATTTAAAAGCACTGTTTACACTATGGTTAAACATTAAGATTAAATTAAGATTTCTTGTTGCGATGAGCACGCCATCATTTAAAAGCTGCTCCTTTTCGTTTCGAGATGCAGATGCGTAATGTACTGCCGAGCTTCTTTCATGAGAAAAGACCAAAAAATTGAAAAATATTTTTTTTTTTTTTCCTTTACAAATTCATACAGTTGAAATATAAATAATTCAAAGAGAAACCATCAGATTAACGTGGGTTTGTAAGTGGCAAATTATCTGCAAAAACCACATGTCACATTTTTACCACCAACAGCAAAGAACCTTATATTGTTTAGAGATTCATGTGACGGACAGAACAAAAACCATACATTAAGATTCTTAAGGAAATTACCAGATAACAAGGTCTTCGAAAACATCACGCATTATTTTCCTATCAGGGATCATTCATTTTAACATGCGATCGAGACTTTGAAAACAAAAAAAGGATGCTCCGTCGATTCGATCGAATTTACATTCCTAAGCAATATGCGGAGCTCATTACGAGAGCAAGTAAACTGAATAAGTTTTCTGTTAAGACGATCAACGCCACAGATATTCTCTCCTTTAAGTCAAAGTGGCCAAAAAAATATATAAATTAAAAAAAAAAACGGAAATTCTAATGAAACCTCTGGAAGAGGCACCCCAAAAAATCAAAGAACTCCCTTCCAAATATCGAAAATTTTCCAGTATGACTACAAAGCAACCAATGTAGGGAAACTACGAAAAAGGGAGTGGATAAATGGTTTCACCATAAATTATTTTAGTATGACCGATTTTACCAAAATGCACCTGGTTTGTCAACAGAAAAGGCATATCCATCAAAGTGCCTAGAAATAGAAAAATTACCGATTTAAAAAAACTCGAAAATATGTTATTGGGTACGAAGACTTTTATGGTAACATTTTCAATTGACCAATTAACAAAGCAGATGACTGCTCCACGGATGTTGAAGAGTAGAGTTTGTATATTCTATATTTTGTTTCATTCTTTATTACTCTCTTGTTACTATTTTCATACCTTTATTTTCGATAATAAACTTGTTAAGTCCAAAATGTTGTATATTTTACTTTGAAGTTAGTGATTGTCAGCAAAAACCATACATGTGTATGTTATAAAATAATGAATAAAATATAAAATAAAATATAAAATATAATATAAAAATAATAATAAACTTGCTTGCAACCAAGACTATCGAGGCTTCTAAAATAAAATAAAAACCGTAGCAATTTGCTTTAAGTTAAGAAATAGAAAAGTAGTCTTTAACTTATCAAGAACATGGATTTTGTAACACGTGGCTTTTGCAGATTACGATTCAATTAAACTTTTAAATTTCTTTTTATCTCTTGATTATCAACTTGGGGTGGCGAGTATTTCTTGTTAATGCTCTCTGGAAGGCAAGTAGCAACAGAGAGAACGACTAACGCAGAGGCAGACAGCAGTGTGAAAGCAAAGTATTCGTTTAATGGAAAAACGACACTTTTGTTTAAACTTAATGCATTTTTTAAATTCTTCATCGACCACGAATAAGCAAGGCCAAAACATACTGATCCAAGCGCTCTAAATGTAGAAAAAAAAATGTTTAGCAAACTATTCTAGATCTATAATACTTATAATAATTCCAGTACTTTTCTTAGTGACGCAGGCCGTGAAACTCATGGCCTACGTCATTAAAAAAATTTAAATTTATGAAGCATCATGAATTTAAATGTATATTTGCATGATTCACGTATTTGCACGCTGGAATAGTTTTAAGCTATGGGGTCATAATATTGGGCTATCTTTGTTATATTTTCGGAGCTCATGTTCACAATCAAAATGTACTGTTATACCAGTGATACTTAACTAAGCATCTGCGTCTCGTTATTTTTTTATTCGAGACGAGACGAGACGATGATATCCGGGACACAATTTTTAAATTCCGAAAAGAAATTTATTGTCCCGGTTTATAACTTTATTCCGGGACAGTTTTTCGTCAATTTTTTCCGGGACATTTCTCGTCTCGTGCTTGTTCCGGTTCATTTCAAGAAAACGATTCCGAGACGCAGACCCTTATACTCAACCTGTATATATCGCATATCCGGAGAAACTACGATAAAGGTGCAAACTTCTTTCGAAGTTAAATTTATCAAAATAAATACCAACTGCTAAAATTTAAGACTTTCTATAAATCAGACAAAAAACATTTCAGGAATAATTGTAATGAGTTGTTTGTTTTAAATTTATTTTTTTTACGTAATATTAAAATCAATGCATACATGCATGCATGCATGTATGCATTGTATGCGTGTGTGTGTATGTATGTATGTATGTATGTATGTATGTATGTATGTATGTATGTATGTATGTATGTATGTATGTATGTATGTATGTATGCATACATGTATGCATATATGCATGTATGCACTTTTGAAATAAAAAAGTTATTACTAACTCATTGATTTATCAATTCAAATAATTTTATTTAATTGTTAAAAAGGTGACGGAACCCATAAACCTATCTATAAGACAACGGAATGTTTTCATCATTCCATTTATTGAATGGGTGATGAAAAAAAGGACTTTTTTAAAATAGAAACTGCATGCATGTACATGCAAATTATAAAGTAACTCAATAAATTTATTGTTAATGTATATTACAACTATAAGCAAAGTGAGACATCTGTATAACTTTTCCTTCAGTAAATCAATTTAAAAAGCACATTCTGGCCCGATTTAGCTTCTAGCCATTACGCTAAATTCGTTATAAACTTCTTATATTAATATCAATTTTGATGAGAAAAAGAAAACCAACTAAACGTTCCAGAATGTGTCCAGCACGTTCACTTGTTAATACATTCAAAGCTTGTTTCATGGAAGTTCTCAACGACCTCAACAAACTTGCCTTGTTTAACATTTTAACATTAACAAAAAGTTTGCATCTAGCCATTAGATCGCTTTAAAATAAATAGCTAGAATAAAAGCCAGAAGCCAAAAAACAAAAACAAAAAACGGTTGAACTCTAAACAGAAACGTACACGCTTAACTTTTTGCAAATCTGTTAAATTTTGGGATAGATGAAGATGAGTCGAGTTTGTTGACGAGACGAATATCGAAGTTAACAGCGGAGAAAATGTTATCTACAGAATGCCTGTTGAAAAGTATAATAACAATTGCATCGTACAACGTATTAAGCAAGAAAGTTCGGATATGGGTATGCGTAAATTATAAGTTTTTTAAAGATTTTTAACGCTTGACTTAGAAAACTCACCTTGTCACGCGACAAATAGTTTCAAATCTTTGTTCCAAAAGACCAGAACAATAAAGTCATGAGCATGCCAACAGTCCTGATATAAACTGCAACGAGAACATTTAGTTACATCAAGACTAATGATTCTCGCAACAGTTTAATTCAGGCAGTTTAAGTAAAAAAATTTTAAAGAACAGCCCGCGAATTTAGGGGGAAGAGATGTACGCTAACAAAAATTTAAAGCAGGTTCTTGAAGAAGTTGTACAATAGCTGTGACTCGGCTTTTGTTAACTGCTTTAAAAAAAAAAAAAAAAAGAAAAAAAAAAAGAAAGGAAATTACATAATATTGTGCATTTTCCGAAAGACCAAAGTTTTCTCTAATAAATTATTAGGCAAATAGTTTTTTGAAGAATTTAAGGCAAATGCAATTGCATAAAACCATTAGATGCATTGCTTTAATCTATTATAGTACTAGTATTTTTTGGTTCAATTAGTCAGTGAAATGTGAAAAACGTTCTATTTTAAGTATCACTTTTTTTTTCAAAAATGTTGCAGTTTCAACCTGGAATTGTTTTTCTAAAAGAAAGAATCGGAACTCATAATTTTTAAAAACGCTTACAATATCCCTTTTCTATTCTTTATCGAAAAAAAAAAAACTAAATGTATTATAAAGATCAAGCATCCTACCTGCCTATTGAAGCAAGAGACAATCCGATTCCATTTGCGAACCCCAAAAACTCAGGCTCAACCGAGTTGTTTATAAAAACATTAATACACAAAATGCCTGCACTATACATTGACCTGATAAGGCATTGGGTTAACCATAATGCTATCCACAATACAGTTCTGAAAACGTAATGCAATTTAGTTTAATTACCTTGTAAATGATTAAAGTTTAATATTAAATACATTAAACATGCTAAAAAAGTAAAAATATAAAAACTAAAAAAAAAACGTTTATTGATTTAAAGTGGGAAATATTTTTCGTCATTAGAAAAAATCAACACAACCTATTTTTAATCATGGCATCCACTGGAAGCAAAAAGACAAATGCCGAAAAAAGTAAAGTTGATCCACAAAATACCTAAAGTACAAAAAATTCTTTTATCTAAAAAATGGAATCTTTAAACAAAATGAAGCATAAAATAGTTTTATTGATAAGTTAATACCGAAGTACACTCACAAACACATACAGTGGTGGCCGAAAGTCTTGGAACAAAACATTTAACGACCAAAAAAATTTATTTTTGATCTAAAGTATAAATTTTGAAGGTTTGAGATATATTTTTAAAAAGAATGTTGTTTAAAAAAATACTTAGAACTTATTTATTTTTTTATTTATTTTACTGTTATCGTTTATTATTTTTAGTATAAAAATTTATCAGCTATATTATTATGCCAGAACTTTCACCTAAAAAAAGAGGAATTATTGCTGCATTATATGAACAAGGTTTAGTTCAAAGAGGAATATCTCAAAAGCTTGGTTGTTCATTATCAACTGTAAGTAGAACTTTAAAAAGGCATAAAGAAGAGCTCCAATTAAATTTTACTTCAAAGATGAGATCAGGCAGGCCCAGAGCAACCACCTCAAGAACTGACAAACTTATTGGCCGGATCAGCCATGCAAATCCACGGCTATCTGCACATGAGATTTCAAAAGAAATTTTTATTGAGAAAAAAGTAAGTGACCGAACAGTTAGAAGAAGGCTTTTGGTTGATTTCAAAATGAAGGCATGCAAGCCAGCAAAAAAACCTTTTTTATCATTAAAAAACCTAAAAGATCGAAAAACATTTTGTCAGCGCTACAAAAATTGGACTGGAGAAAATTGGTCTAAAGTTCTTTTTTCTGATGAAACATGTATTAAACAATTTAATGTTACAAACAACTTTGTAAGAAGACCAAAAAACTGTAGATATATGCCAAAATATACAGTTAGCAGTGTCAAGGCTCCTGTGTATTGTATGGTTTGGGGTGCTATTTCTGCCAAAGGACGTGGGCCATTATGGATAATGCCCAAGAATACCACAATAAACAGCAAAGTCTATTTGGATGTTATGAAGGAGAAGTTGCCACCTTTCATGCAGATCTTGAACTGCACTTATTTCCAACAGGATGGTGCACCATGCCACACAGCCAAAATTGTAAAGAAGTGGTTTGCTGATGAAGGAATTCAAACCCTTGGAAATTGGCCTGGGTCATCACCAGATCTTAATGTTATTGAAAATTGTTGGCATATTATGAAAGTAAAAGTTGCTGCCAAAAAGCCTAGATCCTATAATGATTTAGTTGAAGCAATCAAATCAGTGTGGAGCCATGAAATTACACCAGACTATTGTACAAAACTTGTTAACAGCATGCCAAAACGTATCCAAATGGTAATTGACAATAACTATGCTTCCATTAAATATTGAACTTTAATCATGTATGTGCATGTACCTATCATCTTTGAAATTGTTATAAACACTTATTTTATTGAAAAAAATAAAAAAATGTACTAATAAATTGTTTTTCACACAAATATATTGATTTCAGAACATAAAATATGTTGTTCCAAGACTTTTGGCCACCACTGTATACACACATGGTGGCTCCGGTTAATTAGGACGAACTTTCTATAAGAGTGAATACGAGAGCTAAAATTATTGTTGCTCTACAGGTGGAAAAACGCCCAACGAGACTATCGAGTTTCATAAGCTACCAAAGAGTTAGCTTTCCGAGTAAAACGGCATTATGATGCTCTAAAAAATATACTCGTCACTGCAACATAAAAAGAAATGAGACGTTTGTCACCGCAGTTGCTGCACAGATTGACTAGTTACTTCCATGCGAACCGTGGCCAAAGAATTTAACAAACACCACGAAACCAACTGCGAAACAGTCACAGAAAACCTAGAAATGAAGTCCAATCCAATGAAAACTAATCAGCTCCTGGACAGACGTCATGAAGGAAACACGAAAGATAAGTCACCACACTGCTACACAACCCAAGCATAGAACCGCCGACTTGAAGAAATTCCTCTTTAAAGAGAAAAACAACAACCAGGACCATTAGCTTACGAAGAATATATCATTCCACTGGTCACCTAACTTGTGGCGCCCTTGCTCACCAAATGTGACTTGCTTGACTATGTGTATAGTAGCCAAGCGGGTTAATGGAATACCATAACTGCTCTTAAGGTAGCTGTTGATGAAGTGATAAGGCATATGAACAAAGACACCATCATCAAGGCATATGGCGTATTCAGGTCCCATTTAGAAACCGTTCTGGCAATTAAGGATGGTTTTATAAAACTATGTGTAAACTAATTACAATGCGCTTGTTTTACATATTTGAATTTATAAAATATTTTCTGTACAATGTCTTAATTTCATGGTGCATTAGTCCTGATTTACCAGATCCACATTATGTGTATATATATATTTATAATGTATGCATATATTAAAACTATTATGACATAAATACCTTTTTGGCGCCAAATCTGTTTATAAACTGTAAAAAAAATTATAAAAAATTATACTCATTAAAAAAAGATTTAAATTAGGCTCTACATACCCACGCACGCACGCACGCACGCACGCACGCACGCACGCACGCACGCACACATAATTGGTTTTTTTATTCGACTAGCAGGCGAAAGTATGACTCAAAAGACGATCACAGTTTAATTTTTAATCTAATATAGCAGATGCATAATTTATACTAGCCACAATTGTCTACAAATGCAACAAAGGGAAACCTCAAACTCTTTTTTTCTTCCAGAATCGTAAAGCTTTCGGACTTCAAAACTAATTTTTAACCACTGAGCATCGCTACCATCTAAAATGGATACTTGTGTAATGGACATAATGTAACACCTAGATAAATAATTCTTTCTGTACATCAAATAAAACGTTCTGCCTGAGAACTAGACCATACACAACTGTGATAATCTTTTGTATAGTGTGTATAAGTCTCAGACATCAGTTTCCCTGAAATATCTTGAGAATTATCAGAAGATTTCAGATGATATATGATATCTTTCTATATGATTTGTCTTTAGCATCAGAAACAACTACCAACTGATTTACAAACATACGATTTCTAATAATATGTACTTCAACAATGTTGAAGTACATATAATTCAGAATGATATATTTATAAATCAGTTGATATTTGACTAGGCAATTTGATATGTAATAGACAAATTGGAATTCCAGATTCTTTAGTTGTTTCTTGGTTAAGTTTTTTTTCTGGCTGGATTGAGTGCTGTGCGCAAGAATAATTTCTTCCGAACTTTCTTTGAACTCAAATGATAGGTTTCTGATTGCTATGAGTATTTCTTTAACACTCAATTTGTAACAAACGCCTGTAACCTTCTCAGATCTCTGACTCCAACCTTTAATGTTTTTTTTGTTTTACACAAACTTGAATTGCCCTGTCGATTACATGGTGTTTTGTGGTGGGATACTTCAGAATTATCTGCATTCAAGTTCAAATATGGATAATTTATATGCAGTGACGACAACACACAGCCAAGTATGGTTTTATCTAAATACTAGAAATTAGGACTTGCATGGGTAGACTGTTGAAATGATGAGAATACAACTCATAATTTGACCAATCTAGACAGGAAACTTTTGGCATTGTTATCACATCAACAAATGACACAATGAATTTAATTGTTTTTTTGGGACAACTCGATACAACAAAGACATCATAATTGATCATATTGGACAAATGCACGTTATCAGCAATATCTTTTTTTTGAGTGAAAATTGCTTGACTAAGCTATGAGGATGGTTGTAAAGATATTTTGAAATCCAAAATTCATACCTTTTGTAACGTGCATCCATTTTAAAATTAACATCATTGTAGCTAAATGAATGAAGAATTTTACTTATAATGATTAGGTTCCTTTACAAACCACAAGGATGTTCAAAGTAAGGGACGATAACTTTTAAGTCAACCCGAATTTTAGACTAAAAATCTGTTTCTCACATGCTAATACCTAATTCTAGAGGATTACCAATAATCTTATTCAATATTTGTTAATTATTTTTTAATGGTGGTTTAAATGAGACTACATGAACTTTATAATGTGGATTTAAATGTCCTCTTTAGGTTCACAGAAGCAAAATGCTTAGCACATGCTCAATTTTTCCTTAGATCTGAGCTTAAAATTTGAAAAAAAAATTTAACAAAAAACAAAATGCTTAAAAGAAAACCAGAAGCAGTGCTTCTTACTTGTTTTTCTTCAGGGTTATGTTTTTCTTCAGGGTAATGTATTACTTTTAACAGCAATTGAGTTTACAGACTATATGAGGAAACTTTAAGAAATATTACCTGCGTAGCTTATCACTAAAGAACTTCCCATGTAATGTTGCTTTGCAGTTTTCATTGTTTCAGGGCTTTTTCACTCACTAACATGTGCCTCTGCTAAAGCTGACTATTTTTAGTATAATTTGGATAATTCCACTTGAATAGTTTTTGCATAATTATGTATAATTTGTAAGTAGACTTTGATCGTCTTCTGAGTGACACTTTTATTCAATAACCTTTTTAATTACACGACAAATTCTTAACTAAATATTTAACATCAAGTTTCTGTGTCGAAGATAACTGAAATTTTTAATTTTTTTGTAACATTTTTTTAAATGGAAAGTTGTGAAAAAAATGTTTTGAGATTTCAAAGGAAACTTTAATTATATTGCTAAACAAGAAAAAGATTGCGAGTAAAAAAATAAATAAATAAACAAAATAGAATACCTAAACTTTGTGAAGTACTTGTAAATAAAAATTAAAATTTACAATTTTTGTCATTTATTTACATTTATAAAATATAATTTAAATAATATTCATTAAGGATTACTTAAAAAACTTGATTTTATTGTCAATAACAGCATGCAAAATTCATAGATGTGTTTTTTAAAAAACAGAGACCAATAAGCAAAGTAATTACAACATAATGAAAACATTAAATTAATAACCAAAAATACCTTGTTAATGGCTAAAAATTGAATGAGTATGATGGAAAGACCTGTAATTAAATACAATAAACCAATATCGGATGTATTCATACTCAATCCATCTAAAAATTTAAACACTTGATGAGTTAAAAAGATAAATATTACATAAAATGAATACAGTATTTATAACTTTAGAAAAGATTCAAATTAAAAAGAAGGGGGAAAATATCGGATGTATTCATACTCAATTCATCTAAAAATTTAAACACTTGATGATTTAAAAAAATAAATATTACATAAAATGAATACAGTATTTATAACTTTAGAAAAGAATAAAATTAAAAAGAAGAGGGAAAATAGGAATCCACCTTTCATTAAAGTTCATACAAAACTTCAGGAAAGTAAAACATCAGTAAAAAATGAGGTAATAGAAAATTTTGTCCCTTTCAAAATCAACAACAAAAAAAAACTTTCAAAAAACTCACTATATTTCACTTTTGTAGCAGCAAACACAGGAAACAAATCTTCATAACCAACAGTAGTCATTGAAAATAAACAATACAGAAAAACTGACAGAAGAAAACTCTTGTTTCTAAGAAATAAATTCTTCCTTGTTTTAGAGAAAGGATTAATAATATATAGAATATTTATTATAATGAATATTTCAATAATATTTATTTTAAATGAGAAAAGAAAGCATACATAAACAATCTCCTGTATTTTGATTTTTTGAATTTATCACAGCAGAGGAAAAACTTTGATAGCTTGTAACTTCTTCTTTTTGGGAGTAAAAATGTTTTTTCAGAAAAGGAAGGTCCTTCAACAATATATAAATCATTAGTATCAGTATTTATATTAGCGCTTTCAGGTAAAACTCTTTTTTCCAATTGTTCATTGATCAACTTGTTTCCAAAGGCATTCTCCTGCCTAATCAATCAATAAAAAAAATATAAACTAGCAGTAACAGAAAAAAACAATATTAATTATTATCAATAAACTCAAATATCAATAATAAATTAAATATTATCAACAAGCAAATTAAATATTATCAATAATACAATAGCAGTAATTGTGTTATAAGTATTAGAAGACCCTATCAAAACTAAGTTTTAATGACTTACTTTTCTTTCTTAGGAAGTAGAAATAAAGTGATCACAAGTGAAATAGTGAGCCCTGTAGCAATAATAAAATTGGGAAGAAAAACTTTGAAGGTGTCAAAGAAAGAACCTAAAAAAAAAAGTTATGTAAAAATATTGCCAATAAACTGACATTAACTATTTCAGAAACACTTTATACATACATACAAAAAAAATCACCTTTACTGAAAACTTTTGGATACTTTTCAGTTGGAAACACAAGAAAACCTTAAAAAAAATTCAAAGTTTAAAGCAATTATTATGGTGTAAAATACAAATGTGATAAAAATTATAAAAAGAGTCAAATTTATTTAGCAATAAAAATCAAAATTATAGGATTTCAGTGAGACACTGGTCATGCACAAATAAGATTTAAATGTTTAGTCCACATTGAAAAAACTACAAATTTATTTACTTACCAGACATGCTTGGTCCTAAAATATATCCTATGTTAATGGCTGAGAAAATGATACTCAGTCCAGTAGAAAGGTTTGTATCATCAGCTATATCTGATATAATTGATTTATTGATAACAATCAACCCTTAAAAAAAAAGTCATTAAACAAATTGTTAGAAAAACAGTTCAATTGAATTATGAAAAACCAAGCGGAATATTAGGAAGCAAAATACTAATGGTTTTCAAAAAAATAATTGGAACATAAAATAATTTTTTTTCAAACATACAAGATTTATTTTTTCAAACTCTTCTACCTGAAGCTATTTTTATATCCAAATAGTGATATTAATACTGTCATAACAGTTCTGTAAAAATTAACAAATTAAAATTTAGAATTACTGGCAATATTATAACAAATACAAAACTGTCAAACATTACATTTAAACAATTTTAAATAGTTTAAGTCTACATTATTCTTGAAACCAATCACATTTGAACATGCAATATATTTTATTTGAACATACAGTACATTTGAACATACAATAGCCTTGCAGCAAAAAAGTTAACAAAAAAAAGGTTCGCAAGCATAAACTGTTGTCAAGTTATTTGTTGCAAGATGAATGGTCTAATTTGATGTAACTAACTTAAAGTGGCTTAACTAAAAAAAGGTTAAAATTTTACAACAAACATTTTTAAAAAATTATTTGTGCACTATTTCTAAAAATTATTAATGCTGATAATTATAACTAAATTTTAATCAGTCATAATGATCATATTTAGAAATTTAACTATTACTGATATGCCAAATTACTAACACATTTTATTACTTATAAAAATTACTGATTTACTGATTTTTATCAAAGAAATAAAAGATAATTATTACTTATAAATATCAGACATAATATATCAATAAAATATCAGATACAATATTTTGCATTGTATTGCACCAAAACAATATTTTGCCATGCACAAATAGAATGTGTATTCACTTCACTTTAATAAAGTTGTTGCTTTAGTGAGAGAAAATATTCACAAATATAAATCTAAGTATTTTGTTGGAGATTGAGTTGTTAAATTTTCTTTACACAAATGAAAAATTTTATTTCAATTGCTTAAATTTAAATAATAAATTGATTATAAAATTTGAAAGCCACTTAATTAGAATTAAGAAAATACTAAATTTTAATATAGAAAAATTTTATTACATGTTAATTTTAAATTTAGAAATAATTAGTTTGTTTTAGTGTTTTATTTTAGATTTAAAACGGAAAAATGAATATTTGGGGCATCTTTATTATTACTTTATCATTTTCCAAATAGGAAGGCTCAGAAGAATAGGCATATGACAAAGTAGTTTAACAGGACAATAGTATTAGAGGTGCTATCAAAAATTTGAACTTACTAACTAAGAGTTGCACTATATAACAGATTAAAAAACTAGCTAACTTACAGACGGCAACTTATACCTTCCTGAATGTATAAGTCTAAGCTAAATGAAGAAAAATGTACCAGGGAAAATGCAAAATTACATTAATTACTTTAATGCTGAAAACATAACTGGATTAAAAAACCCTGAAAAAGTCCCTTATAAAAGTATATAATCAAAACAAGCTGTGCAAGCAAAATATATTCTAATATTAAAGGACAGAACAAAAAAGTTACAAAGTATTTTCTTTTTATATCTTTTAGTTAAACTAACCAGCTGTGACAAAACATTTTGTAATTTGAAAAAAGATTGTGTTACATTTTTTAAACTCCAAAATCAAACAATATTTTAACATCAGAAGATGTAAAAATTACTGGCTAAAATTAAATAGCCTAAATTTTGGAAAAGAACACCCTACAATATTATAAAAACTTCAGGCTTTGAATCTTGATTCAACAAAAGACATTAAAGATTTTTTTCTACAAAATTGCTGAATTTATAACATTAACCTAACTTTCTATTAAACTTTACCTTAATATGTTTAAAACAAAAAAAAGCTTTCATTATTTGAATTTTAAAGACTAAAAAATCTTTAAAACTCAAAATACTAATAAAAATATACCTTACTGATAATAAATATAAAATACATATTTGGTGTAAGTTCATTTATAAAAAAAAAGGATTTAGTAATAAAGAAGGAATAAAGAAGAAAAAAGTAAGAACAAAAAGGTCATAATACAAACCCATGCAAAGGCCTTGCATAGATCTTGTTACAACAGTCCAGATAAAATTGAAGCTAAATCCAAACATAAATGTAGTGATCGCAAGACCAGATCCAGCCCAAACAAGAGAGAGTTTTCTTCCAAACTTGTCGCATATGTAACCCCACATTGTACTAAAAGTAATAACATTGTACTATTATAATTTAAAAAATTAAAATCTTCTATTTAAAAGATTTTTTCATTTTTATGTGCTATTTTAAACTTTTAATCAAAGCTAATTTGAATAATTTTAATGATGTTGTCTTAATTTAATATTGATAATGCCTCACACTATCTAAACACTGACAATGTCAATGGCATCTTAATACAATTTTAATGACAACAACTAAATACTGTTATAATTTAAATATAGGTGTTTCATAATGGTTATCTTAAAGATCATCAAGCTTCATAAAGATCATCAGGATGAAAAAAAGCAATCATTGGCTTACTTTGTAAACTTACTTTGAAGTTTTGACAAAATTTTAGGAATGGTAACAATAGTTTTTAAAAATGATGGTTATAAATTAATAACTCAACCTTATCAATATTCCTCTTTTTAATGTCTTGCAGTTGAAAATTGTGTTTATTTATTTAAAATAGTTTCTTGTAGATCATTTGAAACATAAAAAATATGCTGGAACTGAATCAAATTATCTTTAATTTGCAGGAAAATGCTTCTTTGTTGCAGGAAGTACTCTGTCATTCCTATTAAGATTTGTAGAAATGTTTAGAGCAAAATACTTATTTTACTTACAAAATTGTTGTTTTTGTTTGGAAATCATCTTTTGGATTATAAAGAAAAAAATCTGTGTTAAAGCCATTTTTGACTTGTTGCAACAAAACATAAATAATGCCTTTATATCATACTTTAGCGTAAGCTATACATGCTATGCCAATGAAGTGAAAGAAACAACCTTTTGCCTAAAACCTGTTAAGTTTAAAAAATTTTAAAGGTTTGATAATACTGTAATATTTTCGAACTAAATTTGCACTTTGTTTTAAATTTAAAACCATGTATTGTAGATAGAAGGACATTTGAAAAATAATAAAAAGAAATAATGGTAAAATAAATGATTTCAAATCTGAATCTTGTACGAACTTATGTTCTCATAGACATTTTTATTTTAAAAAAAAATTGTTTTTTTTTTTAAAAATATGTTAGAATATTAGATGAAAATAATGAAACTTAGGGAACTTTTTTATAGATGATGCTATATTAATTATATATTAATAATATATATGATGTTATATTAATCATATATTAATCATATATTAATCATATATTAATCTTATATTAATAATGTAGTCAGTTTAAATACAATGATACTTGTTTTGATGTAAATTCGATTTCCAAAAGGAAAAGTTTTCTTGATGTCACCCTCTTGCTAGTTTTCATAATACTATTCTGAAGTTCTTAGCAGCAAAAGTAGCGTCTTTTATTCTCAAAAAACTACTTTTAATTAATGAAAAAATCTAGCATAATATAAGTATAAAATTTTACAGTATCAATATTGAACTAAGCCTTTTATTCAACTTATTCTATTGAATAAAATATAGTTAATACGTTTTTTTTTTTGGGGGGGGAGGGTAAAATATAAAACTGCATATTAGAAAGTGCTTCCATTAACAATGGATTTATATGAACCAAGCAGATTTCCTATTAATTAGATATTCACCTTTCTAAAAAAGTCTTCTAAAAAGAAATTATCTTATACTATTCATTGATTAAGTATTTAGGTGAGTATAGTATTTTATCAGCTGTAAAAGATTTTTAAGTGAATAAAAAAAAAAATGAAAAAGAAACTTAAACTTAGGCCAAAAAAAAGCAGATTGCAGGTAATCATGTCAGTATTTATTACATAAAGTAAACTAAGGGCTATGTTAAAGAACTTAGATAAATTGACTTGATAATAATAAGATATATTCAGTTAAAAAATTTTTTTTTTTTTCTACAGCAGGAAAAATTGAAAAATTTAATTTGTTTTGAAGATTTGTTATACAACTTTTTACTTTACAGCAAAAAAAAAAAATTTCCCAGAAGTTGAAAAATTAATTACTTATAAAAAAAAATTTAGCATATTTATGCAAAATGGATGATATGTCTTTATAGCTTAATAAACTAACCTCAATAAATAGATAAGGGTTTGTTACTGTAATACTGGTGGACAATTTCCCTGAAAATATTTGTTAATATGATAATCCTTTAACATACATTTGGTTGAGTGATTATGACACTGATATTTAATGAACTGCTCAATTATTTAGTAAAATATTTAAGGACAAACTATAAAAAAAAAAAGAAATGGGTTTTTTTAGAAGAAAAAAAATTTACAATAGGTCTTAACATGCAGCTTTGAGCAGGCTCTTTATCAACTTATTATGTTAAAGAAGTATTTTGTATGAAATATCTGGCGAAAAAAATTTCTTGTAAGGAAGTAGAGCTTTTTGATGATGAAAGTAGTCCGGAAGTTATCTAGGACTTTTGATAACAAAAAAAATTTTAAATTTTTAAAAGAAAACTATTTTAATCAATCCAATAATATTCTTGTTTTCCTTTTTAAGACCATGGGGAAAATACAACTTGATTTATACAGGGTGTCCTGAAATTCACACAAGATTTGAATTTAATTCCATTTGTGCAGTAAATTGTGAGCAAAAACAGCAAAAAAAGTTAGCTGACAGTTTAGGGTTACTAAAAATGGAGCTTTACATGAGAGAACAACATGCTTTAAATGATGAACAACTTCAAAAATAACAACAGTTTAGCAGCCACAAAAAAAATGGTCGGAATATTAACTTAACTTTGTCAACTGTGAAGAGAATAATTGAAAAATTCAGGGAACTGGATTAATTGGTGATGCTAAACACACTGGTTGTCCAAAAACAAGCAGCTCAAATCTCAGTATTGAAGCAGTGTGTGATAGTGTTGGTGAAAATTCAGGAACATTAATTCAGCATCTTAGGCGAGAATTGCAAATTTCAAGAAGCTCTCTACAGCGTATATTCACTGAAGATCTGAGTCTCCATGGTTACAAAGTTAAATTGATACAAGAACTGAAGCTTAATGATCATCCACAGCGAAGAGAGTTTAGGGTATGGATTATTGAACATCAACAAGTGGATGCTGATTTTTCTAGCAAAACCATTCTAAGCAATAAAGCACATTTTCACCTTGATGGTTTTGTTAATTGCCAAAATTGCTAGATTTGGGGTCCTGAGACCCCACATGTGACTGTCAAAAAAAAATGCGTCTGCAACATGTCACTGTTTGGTGTGTATTTTGGTGTAGATTTTGGGCTGGAGACATCATCCTTCTTTTAAAATGAGGCTGATCAAGCAGTTTCAGCATATTTGTTACTGGTGCTTAATATTGTAACATGATAACAGATGTCTTTCTGCCTAAATTGAATAATATTGATTTGGATGACATGTGGTTTCAACAAGACAGTGCCACATGCTATACAGCACGTGAAACAATTCAATTACTACATGAGACATTTTCTAGTTGTGTACTATCTTGTTTCAGTGATTAGAATTGGCACCCTATTTATATATATTTTGTTATTTAACACCATTGGATTTCTTTTTTTCTGAGGCCTAAAAGTACCATGCATTAAAGGAGGAAATTCAATGCTGAATCAACAAAATTTAGCCACATTTATGCAAAATAGTTATGAAAAATTTGAACAAAAGAGTGCATATGTGCCAGCAAAGCCATGGAAGGCCAATTGCCTGGTGTGCTTTTCCATACAAATCCCTCTCCTATGCACTTTATGATTCAATAAAAAAAATTACAATCTAAAGAAAAAAACAGTGTTATCTATTAAATTTATATCTTGCGTAAATTTGGGATACCCTGTAAAATGATTATAAAACTTAAACTAAATTTAACTATTTCTTAAAGATAGGACACCAGTATATGCAATTATAGATTTTTTTACACCATCAGATATCTGTACCATGTACACCAGTCACCAACTCTTTTTTTTTTTATGTTTTAGAAAAACTGTTTTTAACTTATGCTACCAGATATGTATTTTAAGTTTAATAAACTTATCTAAGAATAAAAAGAGAAATTGTGAAACTAATAAATACTAATAATTTTTATGCATACACACTTGTATACACAAAAACTATTAGAATTTTTAATAAGAATCATTATGAACTAGTGTGTTTGTAATAACTACAGATTCAAATTTTTTTACAGATACAAAGTTTTTAAAACCTAGTCTAACAAACACGCATTTAAAAAGAATATTTTCAATACCATACCTGCTTATTACTCTACTCACAGACATTGCAGATGAAACAACTCCAACATACCTGCCTTAAAACAGAAAAGCAAATTTTTTTATGAGTTAAAGTGTTTCATTAGTAAAACAGATTGACATCATTCAAAAAAATGGTTTTTTTTTAAAGATAACTGCATACATACACGCACTGCTTTCATTAAAAGGAAAGCAGCCTTTTAGACTCATAAAAGCAAATTACATTGTAGAGCAATAATAAAAACGTTAAACTTTTAAATAAATTCAACCTTGTTACTAATAAAACATTTGCTCTATTTTTAAAAGATTAAGGGAGAGGGGGGAGCATTGGTACAGGATGAGAATTGGGTAAACAGGCAAATATTCAGTTGTTTTAAATCAATTTCAACTTTTGAATGCATATACCAAACGATGTTTATAATCATTTCTTTCAAAAAAAATATTATTAGGCTTTAAGCATTTTATTAATTGTAAATTTACCTATTGTTTATTTTGCTGCTATGTTGAATTTTTTCACATTTTACTGGGTATGGTGAGTGGCTTCTTTTTTGAGTGTTAATTCATTTTTTAACTTGTTCAAACTTAAGTTTAAACATAAAATTAAAAACTGAAAATTTTTTTATTATTAGGAGGTTAAATTAATTTTGAGGGTTTTTTATTATAATAAAAAATATATTTGTTTCTAAATAATAAAAAATGTACTCAATCAAAGTAATTTTCATCGTTTGCAACAACCTTCTCCTATTTTTGACAACATATTAATTGCATCGTAAAATGTTTTTTTCTGGTTTTTGAACTATCAATCATTCAAGCCAATTTTTGACTTCTTCAAAGCAATTAAAATGCTGCTCTCCAAGTGAATGCTGCATTGACTGAAACAAATAATATTCTGATGGAGGAATGCCTGGTGAATATGGCAGGTAAGGTAAAAATCCCACTTTAATTCTTTAAGGGCTTTTTTTTACGCATTTTGCAACATGTGGATGAGTGCTATTGTGCTGAAAAATTACTTTTATCATGTCTCTTGGTGTAACCTCCTCATTTTCCTTTAAGAGCTTGATCCAAAGCGATCAATTGTTGTTGGTAGCATATGCCTGTTATAGTTTCTCCAGGTTTTAGCAGTTTACAATACACCACACCTCTTTGGTCCCACCAGATTCAATGCATAACAATTATTACAATGCAATAATAAATTCAAATAGGACTTTTTGTGTATGCTCACTAACATCCAATTCAAATCACAATCACATATTAAATACTTTTATTTAAGCTTAATTTAACTTTGCATAAGATGAAATACTCTTCATCTGGTATAAATCTAAATATTTAAAAGTTTTTTACATAAAGTTTGATTTGAATATAAAATGCTACTTTTGGGATTTTAAAATCTTGAAAGTTAAATTTAAAATTTTGCTTAAAGAATTGAAATGTCCAGATGTTGAAATTGTTGTGATAAATGTTTGCTTAAATTATTTTTATTTCTAATAACATAAAAAGTAGTTTCAAGACATAAAAAGTTTCAAAAACTTTTCAAACTATGTTAAGTTCTCTTTGTCAATTTTTTAGTTCTAAAACTTTGTAACTCCCTATTGTTGTTATGCAAATGCTGATTTGATATAAATTTTCAATATAGATTTAAAAATCATTCAGGTTTTCATAATGTTAGGGAGAGAGGGGGGGTTGGAGCATTGGTGCATTTTAACAAGAAATTAAAAAACAAAAAGAAAGTCAGAAGCAACTATTTTTGCTATTTTTTAAACAGCAACAAAAAAAAAGTGCAATTTGAATGAAAAATAAAGCACATTCTAAAACCAACAAAACATTTTATAAATATATCCAGAAATCATAAACATTAAAAAGAAAAAACACATGCAAGTAATTATTTTACATTGTAAATTGAATAATCAATTTTAAATTTTTCAAAAACTCTGCTTAACTATTTTTTTAGATTTTGGCTTTTGCTCCAAAAGTCTTTTAAAAATTACCTCTTTATTTTTTAAGTCTTTATTTTTTCAAATGCTGTTATGATTTTTTTCTATGAAAATATTCCTGAATATGGTGTGTTAATTAAAGCAGGCAAGTTGTAAATGGTTAGAGCTTTACCAGGATTACTTAGCATCCAATCATTAAAAACAATTTTCAATGTTCTCTCTGCAATTCTCAATGTTCTTTCTGCAAAACATGAGAGTAGCAATATGACGTGCGTGTAATTGATTCATAGAATAATTTTAACATGCAAATATGTTTAGAATAAATCATATCTAAAAATAGAAACTGTATTTCATGATATACAGGTGACTCATGCTTGTAATTGTTGTTTTTCTGCTATAGTATCATTTGAGTACATTGTTTTATAACACAGTTTTGATATGGCATCTCGTAAAATTTCAAACAATATCTTGAAAAGTACTGAACACTTGAGTAAGAAAGATCGCTTACAGGCTTTGCAAAATGCAGGTTATAGCAAATCTGGTGCATACAAGGTTCTCAGACAAGCAGAGAAGGTGATGGGTGTTACTGATAGTCGTAGAAACAATGGAGCTGCTAGAAAGATCACTGGTGCTGTACTTGGAGGTCTTATACGTAATTTAACAACATAACAAACAAAAGTTTATGAAGAGCTGCCTCAAAATACAATCTTTGCCACAAAACTGTCTTAAATACTTTGAACAGACATGGTGTTTATTGTCACAAGCAAAAACCAGCACCATTTTACCATCCAGCTAAGAAAGGTGAAATAAGAAAAGTGCTTGGACGACTTTATCGACAGCATTTAACAAAGGCAGCAGGTGGATTTCCGATCATCATAATGGATGATGAAACATATATAACACAGAATGATGGGGCCAAGTTTTCAAGTAAAACTTTTTATGCCAAAGATGCCTCAACAACTCCAGAAGAGATTTGCTTCTCAGGTCGCACCAAGTTTCCCTTTAAAGTAGGTGTTTGGTATGCATTGTGTGATCATGGTGTTTCTGATTACTTTATCTGGAACCAGGGAATGGCCATTGATGCCCAGATGTACAAATTTGAATGCCATCAATAAAGACTAATCCCCTACATTGAAAGGCACTGCCCTAATAAAGCTTGCATCTTTTGGCCAGACAAAGCTTCATCACATTATTTTTCAAAAGTAGTTAAGTATTTAAACAACAAACAAATTCCATTTGTTTTGAAACAAAATAACCCCAGCAATGTCCCTAAATGTTGGCCTATTGAGCTCTTTCATGCTGAAATCAAAAGACAAGTGTTTGCTGATTCCTTTCAATCAGAGAATGTTGATCAATTAAAATCAAGAGTATGTCAAATCATGAATGAACTTGTAAAGCATGCTCCAAAAATGTGTACTAACTTTTCATCTCGGGTCCGTGCTTTTGTTGACAAAGCTTATTGCAATGGATTATTATCTGTTCAAAAGTAACTTGTAAACTTGTATAATGAATATAAATCTTTTATTGGAATGAATGCTTTTTCTTTCTTTCACGAGTTTTTCAAAATTTTTTAATAACAAGATTTTTAAAAAATTCTACGAATCAATTACACACATGTTAGATGACAGGAGCATTTTTACAGGAGAGTTAGAGAATTAGATCTTATAAGATGTAGAAAAAATTCATATTATTACCATGATTGAAGATATAGATCAATTCTACAACATTTAAATGTTTTATTTTTTCATTTATATTTTTTTAGTTTCTTTATTTTTATCTTGCATACTTTCTTTAATATTATTTATAAATTTAGCTTTTTTAAGAAATATTGAGAAAAAATGTAAAAAAGAATGCCCTACCTGCTTTATTCCCTTAGAAGCAACTAAACGAGGAGTTTGCATTACAGTTGAGACTCCTGTTTCATTTATATTAAAAATGTGGTTGGGTGGAATTTTATGTTTCCACAATTCTTTTTCATATTTTACAAAAATTGTGGGTGCATTTGCCTGATTGAAACTTATTGCTTGTGAAAGACTTGGATTTTCAGATTTGCGTAAACTGAGTGATGGATGCCTTCTCATCTTGTCTACTCTAGCAAGTTGATTATCTTACCAAGATAGGTCAAAGTTAATAGGACAATTTTTGAACTTGTCAGTAAGACCATACTGGATCCTACTACTTTTATTTAAATGTGTAACTAGGAGTTCTTCTTTCATGCACTATACACCTATGCAATTTAAACAATTATGTTTAAATTTCATAGTTGTATAGTGCATGAAAGCATTAGCAAAACATTTGAGAATAAGAATCACATTATAAAAAATATTTTTTAGCATACCACACTGTATCAAGTATATATCTAATTTACAAAAAAGATATTAAAAATTTTGTACAAATGCTTTCTGATTTCAATGTACCAATCCTCACCCTTTACAAGTTAGTGCTTTAAAGTGAATTATTTTTTTATGTACTAGGTTAACTTAATTTTGAGGGTTTTTTAAAATTTTAAAAATAGGCATAACTTTTAAGTTAAAATATGATTCTAGCATTTTAAATTATAATTTAGCAACTAATCTTGAAAATTTAGCATAATTTATTTAGTGAATTTCCACTAGCTTTGAGTTTTCAAAAGATGATTTCCAGCATGCACTACTTTTATTCTTTAATCAAAAGAAATCTGCTGCTGAAAGTCATTGTTTGCTTGCAGAAACTTATGAAAAGCATGCAGCATCTGTTAAAACATGTGAATACTGGTTTAGACAATTTAAAAGTGGTGAATTTGATCTAAATGACAAGGAGCGCCCTGGTCAGCCAAAAAAGGTTGAAGATCTGGAATTGCAAGAATTAATGGCCAAAGATTCATCTCAAACTCTAAAGCAATTGTAGGATGTGTTGGGAGTCACTGAAGCTGCTGTTAGTAAGCATTTACAATTGATCAGAAAGATCCAAAAAGAACGTAAATGGGTACCATATGTATTGAAAGAAAGAGATTTGAAAAGAAGATTGGTAATGAGTGAAAAACTTCTCCACATGTATAAAAGAAAATCCTTTTTGCATCAAATTGTTACAGATCATGAAAAATGGATCTATTTTGACAATCCTATGCAAAAAAAAATTGTGGTGCAACACGGGTCAAGCATCAACATCTATGCCAAAGCGAAATATCCATGGAAAGAAAGTTATGCATTGAATCTGGTGGGACCAAAGAGGTGTGGTGTATTGTAAACTGCTAAAACCTGGAGAAACTATAACAGGCATACGCTACCAACAACAATTGATCGCTTTGGATCAAGCTCTTAAAGGAAAATGAGGAGGTTACACCAAGAGACATGATAAAAGTAATTTTTCAGCACAATAGCACTCATCCACATGTTGCAAAATGCGTAAAAAAAAGCCCTTGAAGAATTAAAGTGGGATTTTTACCTCACCTGCCATATTCACCAGGCATTCCTCCATCAGAATATTATTTGTTTCAGTCAATGCAGCATTCACTTGGAGAGCAGCATTTTAATTGCTTTAAAGAAATCAAAAATTGGCTTGAATGATTGATAGTTCAAAAACCAGAAAAAAACATTTTACGATGGAATTAATATGTTGTCAAAAATAGGAGTAGGTTGTTGCAAACGATGGAAATTACTTTGATTGAATAAATTTTTTATTATTTAGAAACAAATATATTTTTTATTATGATAAAAAACCCTCAAAATTAACTTAACCTCCTAATAATAAAAAAATTTTCATATTTTAATTTTATGTTTAAACTTAAGTTTGAACAAGTTAAAAAATGAATAAACACTCAAAAAAGTAGCCACTCACCATACCCAGTAAAATGTGAAAAAATTCAACATAGCAGCAAAATAAACAAAAGGTAAATTTACAAGTAATAAAATGCTTAAAGCCTAATAATATTTTTTTGCTCCTCTACATAATTCTGGCAGACGCAAAACCATAAACCATAAAACACCTTAAATCATAGGGCTAATATATTTTATTAACATAAAGATAAATAAACCTAAAAAATTAAAAGTTACCTGTATCAACTTCGCTTACATTAAACTTCTAAAAAAAAATAAAATAAAATAAAGTAATAAAAAGTGAATAAGTGTTATTTTATTAGATTTCTCATTTAAAGATGACACAGCTATGAAATCTCCACAGATCAATAGAAAATGGAATTTACTACTTTAGAACCTGCTTTAGAAGCATTAAACTTTTAAAAGGATTGTTCTATTGGTTCATGCTAACTGCACTTTTTGTTATTTTAAACTATATTATAAAAACTTTGGCTTTATCGGCAATTTTGTATAATCCACCATAAATACAAGTTATTTTGAAAATGAATACTATGCAATAATGAATTACTTCATTAATATCATAAAACAAATAACTTTCTTAACTTCAATCAATCAGCCTGGAAAAAATTGTAGATATCAAAAATTGTTAAAAGTCATACATATACTTTATTATATACAGATAACTTTAGATCAGACAAAAAAAGTTTAAGGGTTTGGATAAAAAAAATATTAAGAATAAATTTAAGAGAATTTAAAAAAAACTAAATACCTTAACAAGCTGCGGCAAATACGATGAAAGATTTGTAGTGACCATGCCATTGAATAACTTAATTAAAAAATCAGTTTTTTTATAAAATACTTGATTCAAAACGACCAAAAAACTTGATAAGATTATTTTAAGATATTATAAAAACATGCAAGAATTTTTATAAGAACTTTTCAAGAAAAAAGATCTTATTTTTCTCAAGACTACATTTTAATATATCATGCAATTTGCCAAACACTATTCATTGATAACATTTTTACTAATCTTAAAAAAAATATATCATTTTTTTTGTATACTTTGCTAAATTCCTTTGAAGGAATTTTATCTACAGCAACAAAAATTACAGTGGGTTGCATAAATATAGAGTCAGTTTATTTTTAATATGATTTTTTTAATGTTTTTTTAAAATTTAAAGCAAGCAAAAAAGTTGATAACTTAAATTGTTTTAAATTTAATTAATGGTGGTATTATAAACAAAATAAGAAAAAAAAAATTTTTTCAAAAAAAAAAAAAGTATAAGATATTAGAAATATGTACAACTGTTAAAAAAATAAACAAAAAAAACAGAGCAAAAATATGAAGTCAGGGTGCATTTTAGGAATTTGTATGCGCACCTTGAACTTTTACACATGCACGAACACATCTAGGCATAGATTCAACTAGCCTGATCCATAATTCTCTTGAAAATTCTTTCCAAACCTTTTCCAAGCCTGCTATGATTGCATAACACTGGTTATGCTCTCTTTGACTAATCTCTTGTTTATCCAAGCCCAAATGTTCTCAATGGGATTGAGATCTGGAGAACGAGCTGGCCTAGGCATGACCATAATGCTGTTTCAATCAAGCCACTTTTTAACTGAGGTCGCAGTGTGAGCGGTTGTGCCATTGTGCTGAAAAATTGATTGTTGTTGTTTTACTTTTGTGGGTCTCTTTGTAGTTGTACTGGTTAATTCTGGTGTTATAAATGTTGTATGACCCTGTTGCTTTATGGGAGAAGCATCCCCATATTCTGACTGATCCTCCTCCGCCTAGTATCCTTGGTAAACAAAAAAGCTCTTTGAACTTTTTACCAGCCAGCCTCTTTATGATAACTCTTGATTTGTGATTTATCACCTGAAAATTGGATTCGTCACTGAAAATGAACTTGGCCTGTCTTCTACAGACCAGTAAAGTCTTTCTTTACACCACTTCGATCTTTTTAGACAATCTGAGACACGCAAAAGTGGTTTTCAAGAAGCAACATAGCAATCTAAGCATTTTTTTATTTAGGCATCTTTGTACAGTCCATCTACTATCACTAACGTTACCAGGCGTATTTATGAACCCTTCAACAAGTTCGCAGTAAGAAATGTTAGGGTCTTGTCTAACATTTCAGTAGAGATAACTTTGGTCTCTTGAAGTTAATTTTAAAAGCCCACCAAGCCTTGGTAAATCTTTGAAATTATTATGTAGCTCATGGTTTTTCAACAATGTTTGTACTCATTTAAGCAAATCATTGCACATTTGAGCTATTTCTCATTGGCTTTTTATTTATTGTTTAGCAGACCTACTATTTGCCATCATATGTTGTCTGAAACAGCTTTTCTGCCTATTTTTGTCTTTTTACTTTATCAAGTAATTACCAATGCAAAAAACTCAGGATATAAAAATGATAACTTAATTTTATTTTCAAAAGAACATTTATATCGTTCAAAAGAAATCAGCCACCATTCGGATAACATTTAGTTGAGATATTTCAACTTAAGTTGGTAAATTTAACTAACTCTACATTTTTGCTACATTAAAAATACAGGTATGTTCTAATTGGATTGATATTTACTCAACACTGGTAAATCTAACGAGTTCAAGTTATATACCATTCGATAGAGAATTAGGTAAATAACACATGTAATATGCTTTTAATCATATTAGTTAGTTGGTTTCAAGGAAAACTTTGAAAAAAACAAAACTTCACATAAAAAAAGTAGTGACTCTATATTTATGCAACCCACTGTATATCTGTTGACAATTTGCAATATTTGAATTAAAAGAATTGACAATAAACACTTAATATTATTACATAATTATATAAAGAGTATTAAATAATATCAAATGCAATAATATATAATATAATGATTATGAACTGAAATATTCCTATAATATAATATATAATAGTAATATTCAGCTCATAATTATTATATCAATAAATGTAGCTACTTTCATGTTTGTTTTGTCTTAGAATATTATAATACAAAATTTTCTATTCAATATGGGTTTACAAATTTTAAAAATCAATAATTTTTGATGTTGTATGTTATTTTTTACTAAAAAACATGTACAATTTCATGTTGCTTGTTTGAGCTGTATTAGCACATTAGTAGCTACTTGATACAATAAATTTAATAACACTTAATATACATTTAACAAAACTTAATGTACATTTAGTAACACTCAATAACCTTTTTGACTTGAAAAGGATTTTAATTTTTTCCATGTTATTGGTATTTACAAAAAAAAACATATTTTTAAAATTTCAAATTATTATAACCACTTTTTATTAAGAGATTTACTTAATTTTGAGGGTTTTTTAAAATTATAAAAATAAGCATAAGTTTTAAGTTTAAATATGATTCTAGCATTTTAAATTATAATTTAGCAACTAATCTTGAAAATTTAGCATAATTTATTTAGTGAATTTCCACCAGCTTTGAGTCTTCAAAAGATGATTTGCAGCATGCACTACTTTTATTCTTTAATCAAAAGAAATCTGCTGCTGAAAGTCATTGCTTGCTTGCAGAAACTTATGAAAAGCATGCAGCATCTGTTAAAACATGTGAATACTGGTTTAGACAATTTAAAAGTGATGAATTTGATCTAAATGACAAGGAGCGCCCTGGTCAGCCAAAAAAGGTTGAAGATCTGGAATTGCAAGAATTAATGGTCAAAGATTCATCTCAAACTCTAAAGCAATTGTAGGATGCATTAGGAGTCACTGAAGCTGCTGCTTACAATTAAGCGTCACAAGTAAGTGTTTACAATTGATGGGAAAGACCCAAAAACGTGTGTAGCCAAAAATGGGAGAAGGTTTTTGCAAACAGTGTAAATTATTGTGACTAAATACATTTTTTATTACTTAGAAACAAATACATTTTTTATGATAATAAAAAACCCTCAAAATTAAGTTAACCAATGAATAATTGGTTGATTGAAAATTTCTTTTATTTTTAGTATTTTTTTTTCTTTTTTCTCTATTCTTGCATGAATGGCTTACTTTCAACTATGTTCTTGTATTTTTTTGATTACTAATAGCTTAATGGTTTTGATTACTAATAGCTCAACTTGCAGTCACAAAAAATTGTTAAGCACCAAGGTGTTTCTTTAAATAAGTTAACACTATAATTATAAGATTGAAGGGGTTGGGAAGTAATTTAAGTCAAAGTGGCTGTGGAAGATTGCTTTCTGTAATCAGAGCTAAAAATCAATAATTTACTAGAGGATAAAGCATTAGCAAAAACTTCATTTGAATGTAGAATTTTTTAAAAAAAAATGTTTCTTTAAATAAAGCTAGAGGTGATCTTGATCTTGAAGGCTACTTGTTTACTACTATTGATAAAACTACTAAAGGCTTGTATAGAGAAATTTTGAGATCTAAAATAATTTCCTTTTTTTTTACAAAAACAAGAATTGTCAGTACATTTCTTGTTTTTTGCCCAGGCTTCATAACTTTCTTAAGTATTAAGACAGGAAAGTATTTTTTCTTTGTTTTTCTAATTTTCACCAACCATGTGCAATTTCAGAAACTATACTCATGTTATTGTATAATTAAAATCTTAATAATTGAAAAGTTTAATTTTGTAAGGTTTTTTATTTCACCAACTTTTGAAACAATAATTGTATTAAAATGAAAAATTTAACAAACTGGTCTGTATTCCATATAGAAATCTGATTTGTAACTGAAACTGAAAGTTAAGTGCTAATTTTCATGCTTTTTTTTTTAGGATAACGGTTTATTTAGTGAAATAAAGACCCATTAAAATATCGTTAGATCTTATAACCAATTTTAAAAACAGCTATTCAGTTAGTATATTTTTAGCATTTTGTTTCATTTGAAAACATTGGTATACTAATATGACATTTTACTTTTGTGCAGCTTAAAATTCGTTTTAATTAATTATTTAATTATTAGTAATTAACAAAATTAATTTACAAAGTTGTACTTTTTCATTAATACATACAGTATCTAAAAATAAAGTATTTTGTTTTTTTGTTTAATTTAAAATTTAAAAAAAAGTTCACTGTGTTAAAAAGACCATGTTTTTATATTTTTTTTAATCTGTTAATACTTTAGAAATCCAAAAAAGCCTTACTATAAGCAAATACACAACAATACAAATTCCAAGTGGCAAGATTGTTGCATTTTCAGGATAAAGAGCACGTTTGAGAATATGACTGATTTTCATTTTCATGACCTAAAAAAACAAAATTTGTGTAGGTGATGTCATAATAGATCTGCATATCATGATTGATAACTACTTTAGAATTTAATAGATATAAAGCAATTACAAGATGGCTGCATCTATTTAATTTTAATAATTAAACAAAAATATTTAAAGCATAAATTCAACAATTTTTCACACAGCAGATTCTAAAAACACATTTAAAATAATTTGAGAAAAAAATGAGAAAAAAAAAACATTTGTTGATATTAATAGGAGTGGTTGCATATTTTTTAAACCAAAAGAACAATTATTTTATTAAATATATATAAAGCTTTTTGTTAATTCAATCAAACTAATATAAATTTAACTCAATTTGTTCAGGTTTTGACAAACTCAGATTAGTTTAAGCAACTATTTCAACTTAATATTATTACTTGATCAAATATAAATATAATAGAAGTTTAAATATTTTAAAGGTATATTTATTTTTTGTTTAGATTTCATTTATAGGATCAGGAATGACTTCACCATATGGCAACTACAATCTAGCAGAATATCACATTATAAAGGCCAAATAGGAGGAAAACAAACAATTTATATGAAACTAAATGTTACACATTCAAAAGTTTACCAGACAGAGCAATAGCCAACTTGACTGTTAGGTTTCCAACTTTTGTGCATATAAAAGATATCTTTATCACTTTATTGTGCAGGAGTTGACTCCATGAGAGTTATTCTTGATTTGAAGATATTTAAAAATTGAAGCTAGATAATTGGGTTAACTTTCTTTATAAAATTTATCTGCATTTCCAATTCTTATCTCTTTTATAGTTTTCTTACCTTTGTTATAATACCCTTTTCTCTGTTAAAATATTATCTCATTTAAAGACAATATTTGGAAGAAAAGTGAAAAAACCAACAACCTCACCTCCTAGATAACAAGCAGCATTGAAGAAAAAATTATTAATGCCATTTTAGTAGTAAAGGAGAACTAAGTGATTAAGAAGATCCTAACTCTTGATAACTTCATCAAAAACTTGAAGAACCTCCAGCAGATTTAGGTCAGTAATGTAGTCTTCTCAACCAATCTAGTCTTATTGGAAGAGATGGAAAAATCTCATCAATATTCATACCTTTCTACTACTGGTAGAAAGCATAGGACTAGAACTCATAAAATTTTGATATACTGTTTAATCATAAGGAAACCTTTAATAACTTTTTTCAACCTAAAATTAAAATGAATTAGTATGTCAAAATGTACCATTAATTAAAAGAACAGTTTTTAGACCTAGTTTAAATTGCTAAGGTAAGGATAAAAATAAATATCCAAAAAACATAAAACTTTTCAGGATAGGGTAATCATTTTTAAGCATGTATATCTATTTCAACTCAAATAATTTTTCACAGTTGGTTAATTGAACCTATTTGTTAATCTGTATGAATAATTTAAATAACTTTTTTTAGTCGTGCATGAACCTCCTTTAACAAATTACAAAATAAAACTTTACCTTAAGGTTCCTAATTTGTTTAAAATTGTAACTTGTAATTTAAAATATTAGAAACTTCATTTCAGAAAAATTACTTCCGTCTTTAGAAATGAAGCACGCTTTTTATGTTATTATAGGATTATTTAAGACGCATTAAAAAACCCGTAGCAACAACAAAAGAATAAAATGGCTTTTAAACTTACGTTCAAAAAAAAATAAGTTATATAATAAATAGAAAAAACAAACTCGTTAACATTCTTATTTTTAGCTGCATTTCTAAAATCATTAATGGAAAATTTCTTCGTTTTCATTTCCACTCGGTTCTTTATTTCATTTTCTTCAACATTTCGTTATGTTTTTATCAATAATGAAATCTCTTAGTTTTTAATTAAGAGATTTCATTATTGATAAAAGCCGAAACATCCTACACTCTGCATCATTTAATTTCGATTTGTTTTACACAATTTTTTTTTAAAAAAGACAGAATTAGAAAATGAATCTTAAATTAGAATTTTCATTCGTTAACAAAGGTGTTTCAAACAACCAACGATAATACAAGTAATGACGATACAATAACGATAATACGGGAATGATGCATAGAACAAATACTATATTTTAAAAAACACGTATTTATACAGTTGTAATAGTACGTAATTAAACAGTTGTAAATGTGATACTTATTGATTAGATATCTCCCCAGCTGTCTTTTTTTTTTAAGTATATACACCTTTTTCTTTACTACAAATATCTACCATATCTTGTTTGAAAAACATGTGGTTGAGATGTAAGTATACTTGGCCTTACAACTGATTACAAATTTAACTGTTCAAAGATCTACTAACTCATGTTTCTGAATGCTTTTTAAAAAATTTAACAAAACACAGGAAATTCAAGCTTCAGTTTAGTTGCAGTATAAATAAACTCTTAGCAGCTTTAAAACCAGCACAAAAACTAAAAGATCAAAGAGTTTTTCCATTGAATATTTTTGATTGAAACCATGATTATTTAACAGTTTTTACAATTTTTAAAATATCTGATTCCATACCTTACTTTATACATGTAATATACCTTATTTTATACATGCATAAATACAGAAATACAGAATATAATAAAGATATCCTAAGACCCTTGCATTTATTTAATAATCATTCTAGATTTCAAAAATCCAATTCCTTTAACAAGTGAAAAAAATTATTTGCATTTTATCGATTATTTAATCTAAAATAATCATAGCATTCTACCCTAGTAAAGAATATTAAGTTGTCCGCTTCCAGTCTTTCGTTCTCATTTTTTTGTGCTAGTTCCTGGCCTTGGGAGCCTAATTAATGTCTTTTTCGTCTTTCCAGTTCAACATTCCAGCAGATAGGTCTCCGTTATATTTTTAATGTGGCGGCATCATCATCATCATCATCATCATCATCATCATCATC
>QPEY01000032.1:240129-251027 GCA_014706445.1 Hydra viridissima
TATATATATATATATATATATTTACAAATGTTATAGTATAAGTATGTAATATATAGTATATATTAACATAATATAAGTATGTAATCAATCAATCATATTTCTAAATAAAGATTTTACATTCAAGTTTATATACAAATAGTTATACCACTTCTCGAGGCAATCGGTGGCGAAGCTCATTTTCTTCAACTTCGAAATCTAAGTCTTCATCCGAAAAAATTAAATCCATGTTCCTACTTTAATTTTACACATTTTTTTTAAACACCAAATACTAGAATGTAAAAATATTCATAAAAATAGAATAGATAGCACAGCATACTTAATGACTAATAAAATTAATTAAGTAGGCCTACTAAATAAAAATTACAATAAAAATTACTATTACATTACTACTATATATTATGGATAAAAAAAAGTTCGTGAATTTTAGTGACGTTTTATGCTTTATAGCAATGGCCGAAAAAAATACAAACAGCGATAAATTCTTTGAGATTACGAACTTTTTTTCGTAAGTGAAAAATTGCGTTTTTTCTCGAAAAAAACTTCGAATTGTTTATAGCATTGGCCCCTGTTTGAGAAGGCCTTGAAATTACAGAATGAAAAATCTTTTAAAAATAAGACCGAATGATAAAACACGGACGATCTCAAAAAATTTACTTAATAAGTCAAATAGAAGATCGCCGTGAGGATGTAAACGCGAAAAGTTTTAAAGCGAAAAACGTTAAAGCGAAAGGTCTGGAAATTAAAAACCGGGGAATCAAAAAAAGTTTTTGGTTTATCTAAAACATACGAAAAAAAGTGAACTTACACAATACTACAATTGGATTTTAAAATTAAGTTTGTAGAAATCGGTTTGTGCTATTTTTCATGGAAACATTTACAGAAGAGATAAATTGCATAACGATAAAGAGTTTTGGAGATGCACTTTGAATGCTAATGGTTGTAAAGCGAGGATTACAACACTAAATGGTGTATACTTAAAGTCCTCCTCTTCTCATAATCACGAACCAGATAGTGCAGGAGAGTAGTAGAGAAATGCGGGTTCTGAGACATTGATACCTTTTCCATACTTAAGCGCGTTAAATTTTTAAAAAAATAAACTTTTTTGATTAATATTTTTTTACGCATGTTTTTCATTAATTTTAATTCATTTTATCATGAGATGCGGGTTCTAGGACATTGATACTTTTCCTATATATGATGAGTTAATAATTAAAAAGTGGGTGTAAAAGTCCATCCCAGTTTTTGAAATAGATGAGAGCAAATTTCATCATGCATCTTTTTTTTGTCAATTGTTTTTAAAAAAGAAAAGTTTTCAATTTTGCACGGGTGATTTCTGTTTTTTAAGAGTTGAAATAAGATGTACTTCGCGTTAATAAAGCTTTTTCTTTTAATTTCTTTTGGCTTGTCTTTTCCGTAAAATAGGTCATAGAGAGAAGATAATTCTTTATAGTCTTTGATGAGCTGTTCTTCCAAGTATTTAATGTCGTCAATTCTTTTTCCAGTTAGTACGAAATAAATGTAGTTGGCATTTTCATAGTGATTGGTGAATCCCAGTTGTTTTAAGAAGATGAGTATGTGGTCTTTAGTGATTTTGGAATATTTGATGCTTTTTTTATTGGAGTTGACGAGAAGGTTTAAAGCTTGAAATTTGTTTTTAAGTTTTTCAAAGACTTCCTTTTGAACTTTGCAGTTTTGCTTTTCGTTGTATTGTTTGATGCATTCTTGGAAGTGGATTATTCTTGAAGAGTTTGTTTTGTTTGCGCTGTGATGATAGCAACCTTTTTTAATTTCCAGAGTTTCTTGTTGACAAGAGCATTTTATGCAAAACTGCTTTAGAATTTTTTCTTTTAATAAAGTGATATTCATTTATTTTATTATTCCTGCTTTTTAAATGTTTTATAATGCCCATGAGCCAAGGTGCTGATTCCCTCTTCCAAAATGATTCTTTTATCATCTTCAGCACTCAACGCAACTTTGTTGATTTCTTCGGTGTAAATATCATGCTTGTGAGATCGGATGATGTTCATTTTTGCAAAGATTTCTTTTCTATTCATTAAGCAGTCTTTGGTGTTCTATTTTATTTTCGACAAAATTTTTCTTGACCCCTTTGCATTTTTTGTGCTCTTTTTCATGGACCTTGTAAGAGTAGAGTTTTGGTCGAAGTCCAACAAATTCTTCAATTTGCTTTCCTCCGGTTTTATCTTTAAACATTCCGATGACCTTTTTGTTAGCTCCAACCTTGAAACCAACGCTTTTAATAGCAGGGTGGTTTTTATCGAATTCGCTCGTGTCAAATTTGCTTTCTACATCCTCTACAATGTCTTTGTAAAAATCTTCTGTTTTGATTTCGTAAATGAGAGAGTCTGTATCGGTTATGAGCAGTTTTGTACGATCAGAGTATTTTGGTTTGATGTAGTCGTAATGGAATTCGAACATTAGAGTTTTGCTTATCTCCAAGATGCACATTCCTAAATAAATGGGTTTGTTGTAAACGAGCTTTGTTTTCTTCATGTGAACGGCGATCAAGTTTTCATCAAAAATGGTTCGACTTTCGAAGTTGGGTCTTTTAGATAATTTTAAAGCTTCTTTTTCTTTAGTGACCAGTCTGACGTCTACATGCTTTTAAATGTTTTCCATAGTTTTTCCAAAGACGGAGTTGTTCATGAGTTTGAAAAAATCTTTCTCAAAGTCGTTTTTGGATTTTGTTCTTAAATCAGTGTTGCGATCAATGTAAATTTTCATCCAAGGTTCTTCTTCAAATGTAATACCTCGATGTATTTTTGTAATGGTCAGTCCCATTCGTTCATACAGTTTAAGGTTTTCATGATAAACAATGTATTTCTTTTTTGGGTTTAAATTTGGAGTGAGCTTGTCGACTTTGTTAATATTCATTATTTCAGGAGCTAAAGGGTAATCATTATGCTCATCGTGAAGACTTTCAGGATAATCCAAATCTACTTCAAGAATGCATGGCATGGATTTCCAATTTAAAAGTTTGTCTTCAGTCATCCATTCAAAACCTTTAGTGGGAAGAGGTTTGCTAATTGCCCACCCGTATAAATTGTTAGCGTCTAAGTACTGGATGAAGGTTGACTCTTTGCTCGAATCATAAGAATCACCCATGTATTTGTTATTCGAAGTTCCATGTCGGTTTGAAATCATGCTGATTCCGCCGCGTATTCTTTTTTGAAACATAAGCAACTTGTCAGGATCGCTTAGAAGCTCCAACTCTATTTTGGTCATTTTCAAACAAGCGTCTCAAGCCAGTCCAGGAGAAGTGTAATACCAAGCAGGGTCTAATCCATAGTATTCACTGCAAACGTCTCTGAAATTTTCAAAGACATCCGCCAAAATTAAGACATCAGAAACGTTGTACAGATCGTGATAGTCTCTGAACATCTCACAGCCTAATTCAGTCCAAACCGTTTGAGCATGCGCAAAGTCTTCATCTTCTATTTCTTTATCGTAAAGCTTGGAGAAAAACGCTTTTTTCGGAGGCAATTGCCTTTCAGAAAACTTTTTGATCGAGTCCACCCAATCGTATGGGTAAACTCCTTTCCAGAGTAATATTTAGCAACGTTTATGCATTGGTCGTTAGTTAGATTTTTAGCCAAACTGTCTAAACAGGAAGACATGAATTTGAAGCTGTCAATAAATCGTAATTCTCGACATACTTCACGTGTTTCACCTTTTTTATCATTCCATTCATCCACTTTAATTTCTTTTGAGAAGCTAATGTATTTTTCTTCGTTGTTTGGGATGCATTTTAGTTTTCCAGCCAATTTCTTGACGAACAAGTGGCTGTCATAACCAGACAAGTTGTGAAAGACGACTGGGATGAATTTCGGAATTTGATAATCCAAGTTGCATTTTTTATGAGCAGCTCTACGATACTTTCCAGTTAAATGACAGTGGTCTAGTACTTTGTCGTTACCGAGATCTTCTTCGCAAATATGACATTGAGTTGCAGCTTTAAAGTTGTTTTGAGTTGCCAGTCTATAAATTTTTGAGCAACATCGTCGTCATCGCTTTCCGCCGTGTACGTGATGGTTTTCTCTTTATATCCTTCAGGACCTTTGATAAAATAGCAGAAGGAGCTTAGAGTGTGCTTTTGATATTGTCTCGTGTAAGACTCGCCATCAGGATATTTATTTTTATCATCGATGGGTTCGATGAAACTTTCAAAGTAGGCATACACCATAAAAGGAACTCTCATCGACCTGTTTTTATTGGTAAACTTAATTTTTGTACCTTTTTTAGGAAGTTCGATTCGGACCGAGCTGTGTTCATTACAGTAAGATTGATGATTGTGAAGCATCTCTTCCTTGTCGTAAGCTTGAAGACAATTTCTGCAAAAATATTTTTTTCTTTTACCTTTTGATACTGAACAGGAGGCAAATCGACTGAAACTTTTAATCAAGCAATAATGGTCAGTGTCTTCGTTTGAAATGAGCAGCAAATCAATAGTATGCTTTCGATCCAAATTTTTGGATATTCGTAAAGGGTTAGGTTTTTTGTTTTCGTATCCAAAAACCTTGATGCTAGTTTCTTTGTTTTTCTTTTCAAACTTGTCTATTTTATCGAGCTTGACAGGAATATCAATTCCTTCCCAACTTAACTCTTCTGACTTTCTAATCAAGTTTTCAATAATCCTTTCATTTTGATTATTCTCCACATTTAGCGCTCTGATGACACACCATTTAAAGCATTCATTGTCTTTGTTTTCCATATTGATAATTGCCTTTTTGTTTTTCAAGTCATCAGGAAGTTCAATCCTTGACAAGGCGGTGAGAGGGGTGTAATTGATCATGTTAACATCTATTTTTAAAATTTTAGACACTCTCCAATTAGATCCCTCCTTGTTGCTATTAGTCATGTTTTCAAGAATTCTTTCTTTCCATGTGTCCTATCTTTCTTTTAAATCTGTTCCCTCGAGAACAATTTCATATTTAGACGGGAAGGTCACTGTGCGAAGAGTTTCTTGGCCAGTAACAATGCTCACACACGTCATTTCACACGTCAAATCAAGGTTCGTTTTTGTGTTTCTTTCCATGACTTTTATAACTGCTTCTTTGACCAAGTCTAAAAAGGCTGCAGGGTCTTGATAATTTCTTTCAGGTCTATAAGAAAATTGTTTGGTGATGTAATTTAAAGCTGAATTGGTTAATTCAAACTTTATTTGCGGCTTGTAAACTGCCGATCTTACAATATTTTTAAGAGCCATTGATTTAAGAGAGTCTACTTTTTTTTGCACTTCGTTTCCCACACGGCTTACGGTTCTCTTTACCACCTCTGGGACATAAGGATCAATGACTGTAAGCACGCGGTTAAAACCGTTAGCAACCACATTTCCGACAGCCGTTGTTATCCTTGAAAATAAACCAGGTCTTTTCCCAGAAACCGGTCTCGGTGTAATGACGTTCGATGAATCTTGAACAGGCTCATCAAAAATATGACGCGATGGTTCAGTCACCAGATTTTGCAAGCGAGCTGGTCCGAATGAAATCAAGTCATTAGAAACAGGACGAGGAGCAGGAACCGGTCTTGCAACTGTAGGTTCAGGTCTTCGACGAGGTCCAAATCCAATGACAGGCTTTGTATTTTTTATAGCTTCAATAAGCCCAGCTTTTCGCATTCTTGAGAAACCTTTGATAGCACGTTCTCGAGCGAATTCTCGCATTTCTCTAAAATTAAGTTTATCCATTTTTAATAAAGGGAAATATTTTTCTTAACCTAAATTCAATTTTTTAAATTCTTTAAGACTTTGTCATTTTTTCAATTCTTCTAAAAGAATTTTAAAAAGTTCTGTAATTTTAAAATTTTATGAGATTCAGCGATCCTTTTCATGGTATTACGGAATGAATTAAGTGTTAAATAATGAAACTTTCCATATTCAGAAGATCTATCCAGACCAATAATTAGTTTTAAGCATGCTAATACTTCATCAAGTGGATCTATTTCAACCATTTCTTTTAAAACGATTTTGTGTTCTTTTGGAAGTCTTCTAACCCTAACCTTAATCTAATCAAATCTAATTGTATACTTCCTTCCCCAGTCATCATATGCAGTAAATTCAGATCAAGCCGCATGAATTTCTACAGTTTCATCAAATATATGTGCACGACCCATTTTATCAAATTCAATCACATACTTCCTTTCCATCTTTTATTACACCAAGAAATTTTTTAACTCAAATTCACTTTCAGCAACTTTGCCGTTTTTCAAATTTTCCGAAAAGAATTTAAAAGATTTTTAAGCAGTAATAGGAGAAAGCACAGGTGATAAATCTAGAAAAGGCTCGTCAAGGATGTGAGGTGTCCATCAACTCTCATCGTTTGAAAAATCAAATTCATCTTCGGCTATTTCTTCATCTGCATATTCATAAATATTATATTTAGGATCAGGTTCGAGCTCAAATCCCCACTTGTAATCTTCTTCAATTTGATTTCTTACAGGCTCTTGTTCTTCTTCTGAACCATCTTCCGAATCACTCAACTCATATCCTGAATCATCTGACTCGTCTTCTTCGTCTTCTTCGTATTCTTCATAACAAAAATAAACAAGATGACGAATGTTAGATTTATCAATAAAATACCAAGCGTCTAATTCAGCATCAAAATTAAAAAAACGCTGATGGCCAGATTCATCAATAAAATACTTTCTAAATCTAAATCCAAATTAATAAAACGACGATTTCCATTTTCATCATCAAAATAACCAAGTCCTGGTACTCCAACATCATCAAAAGTATCATAGTCCATTTTTTAAATACTTAAATATATTAATTAACTCAAATTCAATTTTTTTCATTTTCAACAAATTTTCTCAATTTCGAAATTTTTATAAACAATGTCGAGCGTGTTGAACATCATGGCCATTTTCAGTTTTCCAGAAATTCTTTTCTTTTCATCGAAATCGCAGTCTAAACGAAGTGCATACTGGTCAACAGCTCTTCTCTTTTCTCCCTTGCTCAGATTTTTCCACTCTTTATTATGCTCTTTGATTTCTTTCTCCATTTTCGAAAATTCATCCTCTTCGCCTCCCCACAAAAGAGCGTAAAGCCTGTTTCTTTCCTTATCGCTGTAATTTTTTGGAATTTTAAATACACCGTTTTCAGTGACTAAAATAGAACCTGATTTAAAGGCAAGAAACTCCAACTGCTTTTTCTTAGCTTCGTCCACCTCTTTTGAGCTACACTCCAGAAAAAACTACTCATTTTTTTATTACTTTTGATCTTTTTTAGGTCCTCCCACAGGTCTTTCTACCATCACCTCTTTCATCCATTCGCTTTTGTCAATCAGATTGTTCTCCACCGCCAGCAGCAACAAAGACATTTTGGTTTTTGACGTTTTGAAAATGCCGTTTTCTCTCAGCAGCTTTTTCAAATCCTTTTTCGTATACCTCATTTTTTTAACGCGTAAATATTATTTGCAAAAATCAATAAACAACCTTCATTTTTTTACCATCTGATTTAATCTTGAGCATTTTGTCAGAGATCACGACGGCAAAGGCTTGAGTGCCTGCAGGAACGTTCGCATTAAAGGTGGCCTTGATTTGCATGTTCAGCACTGTCGATTTTAACCTCTCAGCCTGCTTGCTCACATCAAAAATAAAAAGAGGACAAATGTATCTGTAATTTAAGCCGGTCATATTGGGCTGAGCCACAATGTCGTCGATTCCATAAAGACTATTGTCAAACTTGCACTCATCTCTGTAAACCCTCGAAAATTTGTTGTTTTTAAAGTCCAAGTCGTAATCTACGGCAGGGTACCTATCACTGTTTAAAGTGACGCACATACTTTTAATGTCGCAGTGATCAAAAGCAGAAGGATTTCTGTCTTGACTGCCGTCCCCATTCGTCTGGAATCCAACAACGACTTACCTCGGTCTTTCGCTAGCAGATCTGGCGCTCAGCCTCCAACTAAATGTATTGGCTACGGGCACAGATATGGTGTCGCACTGTCGGGACTTGAACGATAAAGGCACATCCACTCTGGATTCAATGATTTTGTAAAGATTGTTGCTCTCCAAAAGAGAGGGAGTGACATGAGGCATAAACAAGGCCAATTGGTCAGGTCTACTTTTCCTGCAGCTGTTGCATTGGTTTTAAAAATCGCATCACCGTCGCTTTTTCTCACAAGAGAAACGGTGTGCTTGAATCCGTAAAGAACTTTGTCGTAATCATCGCAAAATCCAAAAATGTGCTTCAAATGAATGCAAAACGAAAATGTTCCTTTATCGGCGGGCTGCTTAATGATGTAAGCATGTCTGTTTACAAATCCAGTGTTGTTGGTAAGATCTGCATCCACTGTGGTGATTCATGCCCTCGGATATTTGAAACTCCACCGGGTATTTAAGATAGCCAAACATGGTGGTGGATTGACCCGGACTGTATATGGTTTCCACCTCTTGATTTGACAAGTGGTAAGAAATCTGGATAAACAGATGCATGATGCCGTTGTTTGCAAAAGTAACCACATCCGTATCCGCATAAGACGTTCCGTCCGATTTTGTCAGTCTTCCTTCAACCAAAAGGTAGGCCTCAGAGGGAAGCGTGAACAAGTCTTGCTGCTCAATGTTGATTCTTATTTCTACAGTGTTGTTTAAATTGGTGTTGACCGGTCCGTATTCGTGAAATTCGAATCTCTCAATTCCTTCGTCGACCAATGTTTCTTCTGTAAAATTTAAAACTTCGGAATTTGTCATTTTTATAAAAAAAAAGAAAAAAAATTTCGGCATCTTTGCGAACTTTGCGGCCTTTGCGAACTTTGCGAACTTTGTAAACTTTGCGGCCTTTGCGAACTTTGAGACCTTTGCGAATTTTGCGAACTTTGTGACCTTTGCGAACTTTGCGGCCTCTGAAAAGACCTGTGAAAGAATTTAAAAGATTTTTAAGCAGTAATGGGAGAAAGCACAGGTGATAAATCTAGAAAAGGCTCGTCAAGGATGTGAGGTGTCCATCGACTCTCATCGTTTGAAAAATCAAATTCATCTTCGGCTATTTCTTCATCTGCATATTCATAAATATTATATTTAGGATCAGGTTCGAGCTCAAATCCCCACTTGTAATCTTCTTCAATTTGATTTCTTACAGGCTCAACCTGGAACTTACTTAATTGAATGTAACTGTTTAAAGAAATGCGTTGGCGAAACGAAATTACAAATTAGAACTCGAACCCAACAACATCAAAAAAGCTTAAACGAGGGGAAGCATCATCAATCTGCAATAGCCAAACATAGTGAATCATGTCAAGAAGAAATTAATTGGGAGAGAACTAAAACCCTAAAAGTAGAGACAAAAACATTTGATAGGAAGGTCCGTGAGGCTCTTAAAATACAGAGGCACCAATCTTCCCTTCTAAATGGCGGGATTAATCTTGATAATGGGCAATTTGTAAAAACTAAATTTTGGACACCATTTTTTACGTTTTTACGAAAGAATAATAAAGAAAGAAGCCATTCAACTGCTGACATCAATTAATTTTAACCGTTTTTTGTAACTTAAAATAATTTTACGAGCTGATGATGCTAGTAACCATAATCAAGCGAAAATTTCTCATTATAAATTAAGATTTGTATTTAGAGAATTCGTATTATTTGATGTTTATTATTAATATAACATACACTCTTATATAAGATGTCAACATTCAAATCATATATATATATATATATATATATATTAGGGTGTGACAGTTGCCCCAACTTTGTCGTATGATGCTGTTCATAATTTTGGTATTTTATTTAGTCATAAAAATAAGATATATAATGTTTTTTTTTAAGATTAATCCACAATTAAATGAGCACCGTTAAATTTAAAATACAGAATTCAGCCTGAAAATCACTATTTTCACTACGCTCTAATACCATGGTGGAGCTTAGAAAATAAAAACAGTTTTTTTTATATTAAATACAGCTATACAAAGTACAAGATGATGTGAAAAAGTTTTTTTACATGGTGTAATAAGGTATAATTGTCTAAATGAAATTACTTGTTTTTCTGGACTAGAAACCTTGATTTCTTATTTTGTGCACAAAATCGCTTTCGCTGATTAGGAATCCGTTGTGTATCAGATTCTACTACTTGGAGAACATCTTGAAAGTGCTTCTCATCCCTAGTTACACCTAGAAAGTCATGGCACACCTTTAAACCACACTCTGCTGCCTCATTTACTTCCTTAAGTTTGTCGACAATCAGCTTCATGTTTTGATAGTCTTCCCTATTAATCCAATCATGTGCTGGAGCATAGAGGAATTTATAGGGCATACCAAAAATGCTAAAAAATCTGAATGAATTCGGCCCAATTAGGTCAATTAAAAAAGTACCATATTCTATTGTAGGAGGAAGAGAGGGCTTGCCATATCCCCCAAAGTTAAGTCCAACTCTCTTTGTGCCAGAAGTTTTTTCATAGAAAAGAATGGATTTCCTCATTTCCTTTTTAGTTTCTACTGCTACCATAGAAGAGAACAGAGTCAATGAAATCAACTCCTCAGCTAAGTAACAAGTGTGCTGACTAAATGCCATAAAAGCATTTTGAACTAGAGTTGAGTCATGCTCAGCAAATTTTACCAGGTTTTCCACTAAAATCAAGTCATTAACTGGTCACTAGCTGGTACAGGAGAAACAAGCCACCACTGCACATATACTAAAACTGCGGACACAAAAAATCGTTCCAATTTTCTTATTTGGTTGCTTGTAACAACTTCAGCTTTTTGAAAATGTTCTTTGATCTTTCCAGACAGAAGCACAATCTTTAGAGTATATAGGAGTTTACTCATCCACCTTGCTTTGTGAAGGGTACCAGGATAGCGCATCTTGGAGTTCTTTGGTACAGATCCCTTAGTTATTATAAAAAAAAAGGCTGAACCAGATCTTTGTAGTCATCTTGTGTGAAAGATTG